>WOVY01008282.1:0-32418 GCA_013436015.1 Rhipicephalus annulatus
CTACAACATGTGGGTTATGGCCCAATATGATAGCTTCAAGTTGTTCGGATATATTTGCAACACTGCGAGTATTTATGTTTAAAAGACGGAGCTGCTTATCCTCAGGAGATCTTGGTCAAGCGCTGAATTTCCTGTTCGGAGAAGCGCCGAGTTCAATTCGAGAGTTTGTGATAGCGTCCCATACGAATTTTCTCTTTGTCTACTCGAAGTCTGTCGTGTACAAGGGCTACTTTCTTTCCCTGCAGTTTTTCATTTTTTGCGCTCTCCCACAGCAGCTTGCGTTTGCGCAGTGTTTCTTTCGAGTAATCATTTTGGATAGATACCTCGGTACCCTTCAGTTTATTAGCGTTCATCAAAACTTGCTCTTTTTCATTGAAATCCTGAAAGAATATAATCACTGGTCTTTGGTTTTCCTGGCTTTCCGATCCTATGTATCCTACAAACTGACCTGCAAGGAACATGAAGGTTTTTGTCAAAGATTTCGGTGAGTACTTTGCGTTTCAATTCGGGCTCGGTTTCCGCAGGATCCTCGTTCACTCCAAAAACGACCAAGTTTGGGCGTCTGCTTCTATCTTCGAGGTCAGTTATTTTGGCCTGGAGGAAAGCGACTTTTTTTTCCAAATTATCTACCCTAGCTACCCATTTTTCCATTTCCGCGAAACGCAAGGCCCACTCGCTCATAAGCTTCTGCATGTCGTCCTGTTGAGCTCAAAGTGCTGCGATTTCCGAAGTATGTTATTTGGCCCTAAAGAAGTGTTTCAAACATTTCCTCTACCGTAGGGCCCGGATTTACCTCGACATCCCATACAATACCAACAAGCACACACAGTACACATCATACATGATGCAAAGACACTGCTGGGGGCACGGCAGGACCACGAGACGCGGCAATCACTTCTACATGTAGTGTAACAAGCAATAACCTGTACAAAATAGAAGAACGGCGCTTTATGCCACATGTCTGCGCAAGGTCCGCCGTGCCCACTGAAGGTGAAGTTGCTGGGTCGATCCTTTATAGGTGATTCGCTTGATGTCACGTGGCCAGATAGGGGAGCTGCCGGAAGCACGTCGACGAGCTGAACGCTGCTGAGTCCAGGCAGTAACCAGTGCGTCTCGGAACAGCACGTGTCAATCACGGCGCTGTCCAGCGATGAAGATGCTCCGGTGAAACCAAGCAGCAAAGCCTGTACGAAATAGAAGAACGGTGCTTTATGCCACATGTCTGCGCAAGGTCCACCGTGCCCACTGAAGGTGAAGTTGCTGGGTCGATCCTTTATAGGTGATTCACTTGATGTCACGTGGCCAGACAGGGGAGCTGCTGGAAGCACGTCGACGAGCTGAACGCTGCTGAGTCCAGGCAGTAACCAGTGCGTCTCGGAACAGCACGTGTCAATCACGGCGCTGTCCAGCGATGAAGATGCTCCGGTGAAACCAAGCAGCAAAGCCTGTACGAAATAGAAGAACGGTGCTTTATGCCACATGTCTGCGCAAGGTCCACCGTGCCCACTGAAGGTGAAGTTGCTGGGTCGATCCTTTATAGGTGATTCACTTGATGTCACGTGGCCAGACAGGGGAGCTGCTGAAGCACGTCGATGAGCTGAACGCTGCTGAGTCCAGGCAGTAACCAGTGCGTCTCGGAACAGCACGTGACAATCACGGCGCTGTCCAGCGATGAAGAGGCTCCGGCGAAACCAAGCAGCAAAGCCTGTACGAAATAGAAGAACGGCGCTTTATGCCACATGTCTGCGCAAGGTCCGCCGTGCCCTCTCTCTCTCTCTCTCTCTCTCTCTCTATATATATATATATATATATATATATATATATATATATATATATATATATATATATATATATATATATATATATTGTAGGCATCTATTATGTGCTTCATCCTCATCTGAACAGCAGTCAATCATCATCATATGTTCTGGTTGACAATCATCATCTGGTTGGCACGAGCGCTTCTTCGTCGGGTCCGTTGCGCTTGCTCGTTCCCGAGTTCACGGCCAATAAACCTCGCTACAACCGAGTCGTCATACGTGGTGGAGGTGGATTGACGTTCCCAGTACCTCTACTTAGAACGCCTACTCGCTGGAGCTCCGTTCAGGCCGCCGCTTGGACCCTCAGTCCGCCAACATGTCTCAGAGTGAGTGGGTGGATGCCCTTTCGGCTCCCGTCTCTGCGCCGCAAGCCGTCACTGCGCCGCAAGCCCCTCCTCTTTACATCGTAAACCACCAGCGTGACCCTCCGATCTTCGCTGGTCTCCGCGGCGAAGATGTGGAGGACTGGCTCGATAACTACGAGCGGGTAAGCGCAACTAATCACTGGGATGACTCTAACAAGCTCCGCCGAGTATCGCTTTATCTCACGGGCGTTGCCAAGACATGGTTCTTGAACCATGAGATCGACCTCACCGACTGGCCTGCCTTCAAGCAGCAGCTTCGCCAAGTATTCGGCACGCCAGCCGTTCGATCCGCTCTAGCGAGGAGGGCCCTAGATACTCGCCAACAACATCCCGGCGAGTCATACACATCTTATACCGAGGATGTCCTTGCGCTTTGCCGGCGCGTCAATTCTTCGATGTCCGAGTCGGACAAACTGCGCCACACCCTGAAGGGCATCGGAAGCATTGCCTACAATGCCCTTGTTGCCCAGAATCCTTCTACTGTCACGGACGTCGTCTCTACGTGTCAGCGTCTCGACGAACTTGATTCTGTTCGCCTTCAGTCGAGCAATAGTGAACACCGTACCGCAGACCGGGACCTGCGTGACATGATACGGGAGATCATACGAGAAGAACTTCAATCAATGGGCATCTCACAACCTTCTCCATCTGTCACACAGCCTTCAAGCATGGCCCTCCGTGACATCGTAAGGGAGGAACTAACATCATTCACCGGTCCAGCCTACGTCCAGCCACCTCCGTCTAGCCCTCCAACGTACGCGCAAGTTGCGGCCGCGCCTCCTCGCAACGTAAACTCTACTTCACCACTGCCATCATTCACGCCGGTTGCTGCTGCACCACCGGTCCACATCCGGCCAGTCCCACCCGACCCTCCGTCAGTCCACTTGAGTGCGCTATCTCCCGGTGTGCCGAACGCCCTCTACTACCCGCCTTGGCGCCCGTCTCGCCCAACATGCTTTTACTGTGGATATCGTGGCCATATATCGCGCTTCTGCCGCAAGCGCCAGCAGGACGAGCGTCGCGGGTACGACATGCGCGAACGGGACTTTTCCAGAGGGGATTCTTACGCTCGGCGTTATTCATCTGGACAGCAGCGGTCTCCATCTCCGCCCGCGTCGACTGAGACGCGGAACACTTACCGTTCAAGCCGACGCCGATCACCTTCGCCCTTCCGTCGCTCCTCCTCTCCTCTTACCCCAGCCTCGTTTACTACTGATAACCGGTCGGAAAACTAAATGATGCAGTTTTCGGAGGAGAAACTGCATGTAACAGTAGGACTCATATTCCTCCAGCACGCCCGTTCAACATGGTTTCTGTTACGGTGGAAGGAGTTCTCGTGGACGCTTTGGTGGACACCGGTGCTACAGTTTCTGTGATTAGGTATGATTTGTGCAAACGCCTGAAGAAAGTAATGACACCTTATAATGGACCCAATCTAGTCGAAGTCCAGGGGAACGCTATCCGCCCTTTTGCTCTTTGTACTGCTCGTGTGTTTATTGATGACATTTTGCATTACATCGAGTTCACTGTGCTTACCCGGTGCTCTCACCAGCTAATTCTAGGGTGGGACTTCCTATCTTCGTCTTCAGCCGCTATATGTTGTGGTGAACGGATTCTGCACCTAACTAATACGGACTCCATGTTCGACGAAGGCGTCTACAAGCCTCTACGCCTGTTCGCTCGCGAAGATCTCGAACTACCGCCACATCAAGAACGAATTGTGACCCTGATCTCTAAGGACATCGACCACGGTGACGTCTTGGTGTCCCCTTCGTCGACTTGCGTCGCAAAAGGCATAGCCCTTGCATCAGGTGTCGTACGCTTTCACCATGGCTCCGCGCTCGTCATTGCTACGAATGAAACGCCAGAGAAAGTTCTCCTGCCAGAGGGCACTGCAGTAGCTTGTGTTGTGGATGCTGAGCCTGTCAGCGTCACGCCACTTAACCCTGCCTCTACCAACGACCGTTCTATGAGTAAGCCTGCCTCATCCTCTCCCTTCACAGCTCTTAACAGTGATGGCTTAACAGCTATGCAGGCGCAGCAGTTGCTTGCGTTATTAACGAAACACGCCGATACTTTCGACACCTGCTCCTCAACGTTGGGCCGAACTACCACTGCAGCGCATCGCATTCAGACGGAGGGAACATCTATTGTACATCGCCGCCCGTACCGCGTGTCTCTCGCTGAGCGAAAAATCATCGAGGAAAACGTCGCTGACATGCTCCAACGAGAAATAATTCGTCCATCAACTAGCCCTTGGTCATCCCCTGTTGTTTTGGTACGGAAAAAAGATGGCTCCGTGCGCTTTTGCGTTGATTACTGGGCACTTAACAACATCACACGCAAGGACGTATACCCCATGCCACGCATCGACGACGCCCTTGATTCACTGCAAGGCGCCGAATACTTTTCAAGCCTTGATTTGCGTTCGGGATATTGGCAAATTCCCATGCACGATGACGACAAAGAAAAAACGGCATTTGCAACCCCCGATGGCCTATACGAATTTAACGTGATGCCTTTCGGGCTCTGCAATGCGCCCGCGACGTTTGAACGCATGATCGACACGGTCCTGCGTGGTCTGAAATGGAAGACGTGTCTCTGCTACCTTGATGACATTATCATCTTTTCATCAACGTTTTCTCAGCACCTGAGCCGCTTGGATGACGTCCTAACATGCCTCGCCGGTGCGGGTCTGCAGCTCAACACTAAGAAGTGCCGTTTCGCCACCAAATCCATCAAGGTTCTCGGTCATGTCGTCAGCAAGGACGGTATTCGCCCTGACGCCGAAAGGTCGCTGCCGTCCTTCGATTTCCATGCCCCACAAGACTTAAGGATTTGCGAAGTTTTCTTGGCCTCGCATCATATTTTCGTCGCTTCATACAAAATTTCGCTTCAATAGCTGCGCCACTTCACAAACTACTTGCATCTAATGCACCCTTTGTGTGGTCCGAGGAATGTCAGTCGGCGTTTCACCTATTGAAGAAAGTTTTGACGTCAGAGCCTGTACTCTGCCATTTTGAGGACACCGCCCCAACACTCCTGCATACCGACGCCAGCGGCTGCGGTATAGGTGCTGTTCTCCTCCAACGCGATAACTCTGGACGGGAAAGGGTCATCGCATATGCTAGCCGAGTGCTAACTTCTACCGAAAAAAACTATACCATCACTGAGCAGGAGTGCCTCGCTGTGGTTTGGTCCATACAAAAGTTCCGTCCTTATCTGTACGGCCGTCAATTCACCATCGTAACGGACCACAACGCCTTATGCTGGCTTTCTACAATGAAGAACTTGTCCGGACGCTTGGGTCGTTGGATTTTACGCCTACAGAAGTATCAGTTTGAGATTATTTATAAATCGGGCAAAAAACATCAAGACGCCGACGTTCTTTCTCGTTGCCCCACTACCTACAGCGTCGTTCGACACTCCAGCTGCCACCTCCAACGACACCAGTGCGGACGTGACTCCTACTTCTGTTGCCTTGTTCGCCTCGATGTACCAACCGCCAATCGACGATGAACAACCCTTCAGTTCTCACCAGCAGGCTGACCCGTATTGTCGGCGCATTATAGACCACCTTTCAGGAGCTACGCGTCCACCCAATGCACGCCTTCGTCGACAACTCGAGCACTTCAAGTTTCAGGACGGTGTGCTGTATCGTCACATATATCATCCTGACGGCACACGCTGGGTACCTGTTCTGCCACGCGCTCTTAATCATCATGTACTTAACGCCTTTCATGACGATTTGACTGCTGGTCACCTAGGCTTTCAGAAAACCTACGACCGCATTCGAAGCCGCTTTTATTGGCCTGGGATTTCTACCAGCGTAGCAAAGTACGTGGGTTCCTGCTCTCCATGCCAACTTCGCAAACTTCCGACATCTCGCCCAGCTGGTCAGTTACAGCCAATGACGTGCCCTACAACACCTTTCGAGGTCGTCGGTGTCGATCTTTATGGACCCCTTCCTGTTACTGGTGCTGGAAATAGATGGATAGTCACCGCCGTAGACCATATGACACGCTACGCCGAGACAACTTCAGTAGCTACTGGTTCAGCATCGGAAGTTGCTGACTTCGTCCTTCAGGCCATAATACTACGTCATGGTGCACCTCGTGTACTTCTGAGTGACCGTGGAAAGGTGTTCTTATCACAGCTTTTAGGTGAAGTTCTTCGCGTTTCTGGTACCACACACAAGATGGCGTCTAGCTACCATCCTCAAACAAATGGTCTGACCGAGAGATTTCATCGAACCCTTGCCGACATGATCGCCGTATACATTCAACCGGATCACAGAAACTGGGATAAACTTCTACCGTTCCTCACTTTCGCCTACAACACCGCTGTTAAGCGAACAACAGGCTACTCACCGTTTTATCTCGTTTACGGACGTTCACCTACTTTCTTTATCGATGTTTCCCTCTTCACCAGCAATGGCCCTACATCACCATCTTCTTGCGAAGAATATATTTCTCGCCTTTCCCAGTGCCGCCAGCGCGCTCATATGAACACGGAAGCTACGCAACAAGCAAGGAAGGCCGTCTACGACACCTCTCATCGTGTGGTATCAATCCGACCGGGTGACGAGGTGCTGCTATTGACACCAATTCGCACACCTGGTCTCTGCGACAAGTTCCAGCCTCGATTCATCGGCCCATATGTTGTTTTACAGCAGACTTCACCTGTCAACTATCGTGTGACGCCTCTTGTCGTGCCAACTGACCGCCGTTACCGCAGCACCGAAATTTTACACGTTTCACGCATGAAGCTTTTCACACAACGTTCCTCGTCACCTTGACTACCCGCCCGCAGCGGCCAGGCTGGCCGCTTTCACGGGAGGGGAATCAGTGTAGGCATCTATTATGTGCTTCATCCTCATCTGAACAGCAGTCAATCATCATCATATGTTCTGGTTGACAATCATCATCTGGTTGGCACGAGCGCTTCTTCGTCGGGTCCGTTGCGCTTGTTCGTTCCCGAGTTCACGGCCAATAAACCTCGCTACAACCGAGTCGTCATAATATATATATATATATATATATATATATGTACGGTGAGTGACGTCAACACCGGCAGCCAAAATTGAACCTAGACCTTTCATATAGTTTTATCACAATAAAGAACAAAGGCAAGGAATATCGCGACCTCTCTCAAGCGGCTGCTACGAAGCGAAAAAAAGTGCTCTTCGATCCTGAGGCAGCCCTCACGATCGACCTGAGGCAGCCCTCACGAAAACAAATGGCAGCATATCCACGGGGTGAATTATGGAGAGTAAGGCAAAGCATCCGTCCATCCATTTGTTCTTGCTTCCGTCCATCCATGCATCCGTCTGTGTGGCCGTTTATGCGTCCATCCGCCCGTCCGTGCGTGCATCTGTTCATGCGTCCACTCATCCATCTGTGCATCCGTCCCTGCGTTCGTCCATGCATCCGCCGCTGTGTCCGCTCATGCGTCCATCCATCCGTGCAGTTATCTGTGCGTCCCTCCATGCATCTGTCTGTGTGTCCGTTCGTCCATCTAGTCAACACTTCAGTTACCACCATCTCGCATCTTTTCATCATATATTCCGCGTGCAGAAGCGCCGCCATACAGCGGACGTTCCAAGGCCTAAACGAGAGCTTGCACACGCACACTTTCTTACGGCTTGTGCTTCGGGTCCACTTCCCACCTTTAACCACCTCGAGTTCATGGTATATACTAGTTCACTAGTATATACCATGAACTAGTAGGACATGCGCTGGGCATGTAGTGTCAGACAGGATAACCGCTGGTCAATAAGGGTAACTAACTGGATTCCCAGAGAAGGCAAGCGAGTTAGGGGGAGACAGAAGGTTAGGTGGGCAGATGAGATTACGAAGTTTGCGGGTATAAATTGGCAGAAGCAAGCACAGGACCGGGTTAACTGGCGGAACATGGGAGAGGCCTTTGTCCCGCAGTGGAAGTAGTCAGGCTGATGATGATGATCCTGACTAGTTCACTGTATTTATGGCACTGCGGCCCAACGCTCACTAAATCTTTCTTAAACCAAGGAGATTTTGCCCAGCGAGTGTAACGTAGCAACCCTTTCTTGTCCGATAGTGCTCAATGTACATGCCAATGACTGCTAATGGCGAATGAGAGACCGGAGAATTCGTCTTTTAGTTAACGCGCATGCTGCGATTTTTTATTGTTCAACAACGCACAGGAGAACTCTCCCACCGGCACCACCTTGCTGGTCAAAGCGTAAGACATGTTATGTACTATGACGAGGGACGAACGGTGTCGCTTTAAAGAGCTTCGCCCCTAAAAAAGGTGCCACATGCTTGCGCACGCGAATGAATAAAATAAAGAACGAGCAAAAAATTGAAAAATGCGATGAAAAAGTTGTTGAAGGTCTGAACTGCCAGCGGAGACTACCCAAGGAGCCTGCGTGAGCGATAGCGGAGCGAAGCTGTCACGGGATAACCTTGGCCTCCTGAGCGATGCATTTGAGCTACCCGGCTATGTATCGCGGTGGTGTGCGCACGCTTTGTGCGGCAGCGTTGCTGTGTCCTCGTCGCTTGACTTTAAATGCATGGTTTGACGACAGTGCAACACGTGGCAGCGTTACTGTGTTCTCTTCGCTGGACGTGAAATGTGTGGTTTTACAGCACTGCAACACGTGGCATCGTTACTGTGTTCTCGTCGCCGGAGATGAAATGTGTAGTTTTGCAACACTGCAACACGTGGCATCATTGCTGTGTTCTCATCGCCGGAGGTGAAATGTGTGGTTTTACAGCACTGCAACACCTGGCATTGTTACTGTGTTCTCGTCACTGGACGTGAAATGTGTGGTTTTGCAGCACTGCAACACGTGGCATCGTTACTGGGTTCTCGTCGCCGGAGGTGAATTGTGTGGGTTGACGACAGTGCCACACGTGGCAGCGTTACTTTTTTCTCTTCGCTGGACGTGAATTGTGTGGTTTAACGACAGTGCAACACGTGGCAGCGTAACTGTGTTCTCGTCGCCGGACGTGAAGTGTGTTTTGACGAAAATGCAACACGCGGCAGTGTTACTGTGTTCACATCGTCGGGCGTGGACTGTGTGGTTTGACGACCGTACAACGTGCGGCAGCGTTAGTGTGCACTCGTCACTGAACCTGAAATGTGTGGTTTAAAGATAGCGCAAGACGTCTCAATGCGAGTGCGGTGGTGTGGAAATGGCCCTGTCCCTGAAGCAAGCATGGCCCTAAGTACAACCAAGCAGCTCATGGGTGCTCTTCGTTCACGGCACAATCAAGAACACAGATGGTAGGTAATACTTATGTTTTCTCTGTTCGCGCATCGTCATCGTCATTCAAGCGGTAGTAGGCGGCGTTCTTCATTTTGCGTAACGTGAAAAGTGCGATGAATACTGAAAACGTCAGTAAGCTTACACAACGATGTGTGACGCGTGTTTAGAAACTACTGTGAATATCTCAAAAGGTTCGCGCGGCCAGTCAATTCAAGTGAATGCACCTTACAAGAAAGCATGTTTTTATAAGATCATGGCGGTGACAATAATGGGCGTGGCAAACACATGCCTATACACGTGCGTGCAAAACAGACGCAATGTTAACTGAAACTCGCGTCACCATTTTGTTTGGCCACGTGGTAAGATAGAGCGGGACCGCGGGAAGTGACCACTCTGCAGCGCAGGCGGCGCTCTGAATTGGCGGGCTCTGCAGCCGTTTTGTACTCGGTTTTATGCTGATCATATATTGATATTATATATGTTAATTCGCCTTTCCGCTGGATCATTAGTACCGAGTTGTTACTAGAGGACTGATAACTACGCGTGGGCAAAAAAAACACGACATGCGACAAGTTCATGTAACTGCTCATTTAACGTGCAATGACTTCACACCGTGTACGCATATCCACCATTTGGCCTCCATAGAAATGCGACTGCTGCGGCCGTGATCGGGCTCGTGACCACATGGTTAGCAGCCGAACACTGTAGCTTCTGTTTCACCGAGGATGACGTTATTTCATTCACTTAGCTTTTTGAGGCATCCGAAATATATTCAACTTGTAGGCGGGCATTTTCACAGGTTTGTTCTGAGACATAAACATTGGTGACAGCAACTGATCTCTACACCTTTCATTCAATCCAGAAAATATTGTTAAACTTCTAGATTGGCTCCATGCCGCTGCAAATGTTTACTGCAAACTAGAGGCTGCCAGGCATGTAAATGTAGAGCTGAGTGAGAAAATGCACGATTATCGACCTGTCACAGTCAGAACGGGAGTTCGTAAAATAAATGGCATCACACCAGTGCGTGATGGAACATACATATTTTGCTTGGCATAGATTCAGTGCCCCATGCTCCGTACGAAAACTCTACCTGTGCTAATTTTGCATGGAAAAGCAATAGGTTTAGCGGAATCTCCAAGGGAAAGCAAAAAAAACAATACCATTACACCAGGTTCTTATTTTTAACATTTTATGCGCAAGAATTGTCAGTTGTATAAGGTTTTTACCTTTGTCTGTTATAAATAGCCAATGCTTCGAGAAACAGTTTGCAAAATATATTGCTCGAAGTGCTAATGCAAGGTAAGAGCGTGTGCACGACAACCATGCTTAACATAATGTCATCTCAGTTGGCAGCAGACATCGTCTTTCAACAGCATCTAGTGGCTAAGGTACTCGGCTTCTGACCCGCAGGTCGCGGGATCAAATCACGGCTGTGGCCGCTGCATTTCCGATGGAGGCGGAAATGTTGTAGGCCCGTGTACTCAGATTTGGGTGCACGTTAAAGAACACCAGGTGGTCAAAATTTCCGGAGCCCTCCACTACGGCGCCTCTCATAATGATATAGTGGTTTTGGGACGTTAAACACCACAAATCAATCAATCAATCATCGTCTTTCAACAGCGCATTCTGAGCCCGTAAGCACCGAGTTCAACTTGTGAAAGTACCTGGCTACTGACCCATTTCGTGATGGTTTCTGTTTGTATGTGAAAGCTTTCTCCGCGTGCCTTTCATGATGTACTTAAACGAAAACAATTAGGGCTTAAGAATCACTCCCATAAAACATTAAATTGCATCTCTAATCAAACCTTTATTAGTAGACTCTAACGGTCTTCCGTGCACTTCATTCAACTGGAAAGTGTTTTAAAGCGAAAAATAAGGCTTCGATGACGTATTTTCATTACAACAATGACGTCTAAAAATACGCATAACCAGTAGACAAAGAAAAAATTGGCAGATCTCACGTACAGTGAGAATCAATAATATGCGAAGTACGAACGAGAAAGGTTGATATGTCACTTCAAAATCAGCACAATGTTACGAGGTGGAGGTAAATTATGCCGTACATGACTTCCGTGTCATGATTATCATGCTTGGATGTGTCGTTCACATTCGTCATCCATTCACGTCACGTGATACTAAATTTAGTATATCAGGAGCTAGCGACGCGCTCGTGAGCACGCTATGAGCTTGGTATGTTGTCATGTTCTTGCATGACACGCATGTCAGGATTATCATGTCTGGATCAGTCATATATTTCGACATCTATTGACATCACGTAACACCAAGTTTTGTATATGTGGAGCTAGTAAAACGGCCGCGAGCGCATAATGAGGGGCCAAATATACTCCAATGTAGCGTTAAGGCGCGCGCACGCTGGGCACAGCGACGCTAAGTTAGCAAAACGCAAGCTCTCTAGTCTGACGGCAGGCGCGACCAGCCCGAAATGCGACATAATGAATCTCGTGCCGATGCGTTACCGAGACAACACTGCGTCTCCTTCATTTCGTGATGGAGGGACGCCGGACGCGCTGAAATGTGCACGCGTCAAAGCAACGCAGCGCGGCACGCGCCTGCGATTTTTTGGCAAAACCGGCGCCTGTCGTGGAAACGCGGCGTGACACAACGAAATGAACGCCGGCGAGAACGCGCACCGCGTCCCATTGAAATGTATTGGCACCTTGACTGTGGCATGTATTCATGATCTGACATGACATGCATCTCATGATTATCATGTTTGCACAAGTTACATACTTCTTCATCCAATGACGTCACGTAATACTAAATTTGGCATATGTGAATCTAGTGAAACGGCCACGAACACATCATCAGTGTGGTATGTAGTCATGTAATTATATGACACTCATGTCATGATTATCACGTTTGGATGTGTCACTTACCTATGTCGTCCACTCGCGCCGGGTAATACTGACTTTGGTACAATTGAACCAAGCGAAATGGCTGCGAGCGCATCACGAGCGTACCATATAGTCATGTTGGTACATGACACGCATCTCATATTTATCATGTTCACACCAGTATTATACCTTCACCATCCATTCACGTCCGGTAATACCAAATTTGGTATAAGCGAGGCTAGCGAAATGGCCGCCAGCACATCATGAACGTGGTATGTAGTCATGTTGTTACATGACATGCATGTCCCGAGCGTGTCATTAACCCCTCCTCACTCCCATCCCTTGTGAGCAGTAGCTCGCAAGGGAAGGGGGTGAGGAGGGGTTAAAAGGATAGGAGTAAAGGTGTAGAGAGAGAGGAAGAGAGAGACAAAGAGAGAGAGATGAGGTAAGCCAGAGAACGACGACATATTGAGGGGATAGGAGAGTTGGAAAGATGGAAACACGGTCACAGGAGTCCGAGGATGGGGCACCACTTGCGAGAACTCTTGTCGCCGTCAGGAGATGGCATAGAGCAAGTACAGTAGGTTAGAGCTACACTGTCGTTGGAGGTCGGCATCAGGAGATGACGTAGAGCGAGCCCAGTCGGCCACAGCTACGCTGATGACGGAGGTCGCGAGGGCACAACCGCTCGGCACAGAATCCAGCGAGCGAATTTTACTAGTGACGCTCTTCTGGCTCTCACTACGCTTTCTTCGATTCCGCGTACGCCGTACAGCTACTACAAGCACTTAAGACTAGAAGGGTTTGTTTAAAAATTCATCATGGATGTCAGTAGTCGGGATACAAGTGTACCACCAAGCGTCAGTGTGGATGCTTTCATGTAATACGGCGATATGACTCTC
Source organism: Rhipicephalus annulatus (assembly GCA_013436015.1). NCBI lineage: Eukaryota > Metazoa > Arthropoda > Arachnida > Ixodida > Ixodidae > Rhipicephalus > Rhipicephalus annulatus. Next base: position 13,198 of record WOVY01008282.1, read on the forward strand.
ATACAGCAGCAGATATTGTGCAAGCTCTCTTTTATCCACGTAATGTAAAAATTCACTCTGGTGTTGTATCGCCAGAGGTATCACCATGGCGTTGTGCCAATTTTTGTGACGGAGGGATCAAACAAGTCTTTAGGGGCGAAGCTTCTTAAAACAGCACCCATTTATCTCTCGGCGTCGTCCGTAACATGTCTTACGCTTTGGCCTGCAAGGTGGTGCCGGTGAGAGATTCCTTCTGTGCGTTGTTGAACAATAAAAAAATCGCAGCGTGCGCGTTTACTAAAAGCCGAATTCTCCTGTCTCTCTTTCCCCAATAGCAGCCATTGGCATGTACATTGAGCACTATGTGACAAGAAAGAATAGCTACGTTATACTCACTGGGTGTAAGCTCCTTTGTTTTAGAAAGATTTAGCCAGCGTTAGGCCGCAGTGCCATGAATACAGTGAACTAGTATATACCATGAGCTCGAAGTGGTTAAAGGTGGGAAGACGACACGAAGCGCAAGCCGTAAGAAAGTGTGCGTGTGCCGTGTGCCACCTCTCGTTTAGTCCTTGAAATGTTCGCTGGATGGCAGTGCTTCTTTATGCGGAATATATGGTTTAAAAGATGAGAGATGGTGGTTCTTGTAGTGTTGGCTAGATGGACGAATGGATACACACACAGATGCATGGACTAATGCACGGATGGCTGCACGGACGTATGGACGCATGGACAGATGCAGGGGCGGATGCATGGACAAACTCAGGGATGGACGCACGGATGAACGTGTGGATGCATGAACAGACGCACGTACGGATGGGTGGATGTACACACGGATGTCACAAAGATGGACGCATGGACAGACGAAAGCACGAACGAATGGACTGACGGATGCTTCAACCCACATTCCATCATTCACCCCATGAATATGCTGCCATTTTTTTCTGCTTTGGAAATCAGAATAATGCGTAGTTCAGTTTAATCATAGGCAGTCTCTGGCGTACAAATTAAAAGTTGGAATAAACGAAATAAAGTATATTTTTTTCGAGCAAAGCTTTCTTTTAGGTTGGAGGACCACCTGCCTTTTTTGTCTTAAAGTTTTATAGTAACTTCTAAACAATATCGCTCTTGCTTCATTCACCGACTACCCCAAAGAAAATTATGGTGAACATTGTGTGGTGCTAAAAAAATTGTGAACACTAACCTTAACGCGAATGACTGCAACTTTGTGAAGGTTTACTACTTCACTCGTGTCCCCGTGTCCATGGGATATTTCTTTTTTATTTACCTCGGTGCTTTTAGGGACAAATAGTGTTGTTGCTTTACAGTCCTTCCATTTACATACCTTCAGCACGCTTTTTGTGAGTTCATTATTACCGCAGGCCAGCTATTTTCACGTGCTGAGATGACCATGTCCATGCCCAGCTCTTCCGTTTTACATGTGTCACGGGCACTTATGAATATTGATGTTGTTTCCTAGTTTTTGAAAGAGACGACGTGCCTCATACTGGGGCATGCCCCATTCTGCATGCCGAGCCAACTAAGACATGCAGAGAATGCGTACCGATGAACGCTACGATGACAATGAACGCGTACGAAAGTACTGAGATATTTTGGTGCATTACAAGAAGCAAACGTGGTATGATTCGCTGGGTGCCTTTAAATGAGCGGTGTTCTCTGCAGGCCGTATCTCATCCGCTGGAGTGTGGCAGTTATGGCTAGTTCGTATGACATGATGATATTTATAGCGCGAAAACAGAACGACGACAAAGGCACAAGAAGAAGACGACGTCGTCTTCTTCTTGTCGCTTTGTCGTCGTTCTGTTCTCACGCTATAACTATCGCCATGTCACTGGCTGGGAACAGTAATGCACGCAATATATCCAGCGTCTCAAAAGGGCTACTGCGATCCCCCAGACTATTGCTACTAATGCCTTAGACGTTGTGCCTAAGTTTCAGGAGGCTTTGGTACCCGTGAATCGAATTAGCGCAAAAAAAGAAGCGTGACGAAATATGCAGGGAAAATACATGGCGTATCAGACGAACTGCCATTGTATCGGGCTGTCAGGAAGCCTTGCTTCGCCTCCCGTGTTGATGCAATTGAGGTCGTTTTTTGGGCACGAGTCTGTGAGTTTGTGGGCCTTTTACGTCGATGTGAAAGGTGTTATACGATAAATAGGGTGCACCAGACTGTTGGGACCTGTGTTTTGTTTGCACGGACATAGAGTAGGGTACCTTGTGTTCGATAGAAACGTATGCCGCATAAATACCTCGTCAGCGTTCTGTCAATGAATACGTGTCTCTAATCAGTGTGAAAGTATATCTTTTCTTGGCTGCGCTTTCTTGTATGTTCGCAAGCTTTCATTGTTCTTCGAGATTATAATGTTTTTACACGTGTGACACTGTTGTTAGGGAGTACATATGGGTAAAAGTTATTCTTGGTATTTATGACATTGTCTTTTATACATAATACATCTTTCTTGCTGTAAGTATGTTACATTTTAAATACTGCCTGTGTTCGACTGCTTCCTTAGGTCGAATCGAAATTAGACTTCACATGTTGTGGAGGGTGTCGTTTTTTTGTTCACTGACTCAGGTAATTAGGTCACAAAAGGGCAAGTAAAACCATTTTTATATTTTCGTAAACGTAATGTACGGATGCCGTGTTTACTGCGAGTACTGGCGATAAAACGAAGTCTTTCGACGTCTCGTTAATAGAACTGCTGACTAGGGAAACTTTTAGGGATGAAGCTTTTTATAACGGCACCCGTTTGTCTATCGTAGCCGTTGTAGTGTGTAACAAGTATAACATTATGACCTCCAAGGTGGTGCCGGTGAGAGATTTCTTCTTAGCATTGTTGAACAACAAAAGATAGTGCTCAATGTACATGCCAATAGCTGCTAAGGGGGATGAGAGACAGGAGAATTCGGCTTTTAGTTAACGCGCACGCTGCGATGCCCACTAGCAGTCATTGACATGTACATTGAGCACTATCTGACAAGAAAGGGTTACTACGTTATACTCGCTGGGTGTAACCTCCTTAGTTTAAGAAGGGTTTAGCGAGCGGTGAGCCGGAGTGCCATGAATATATGTAACTAGTATATACCATGAAGTCGAGGTGGTTAAAGGTGGGAAGTAGATACGAAGCGCAAGCCGTAACAAAGTAAAAGCCGAATTCTCCCGTCTCTCATTTCCCATTAGCAGCCATTGACATGTACAATAAGCACTATCTTACAGGAAAAGGTTGCTACGTTATACTCCCTGGGCGTAACCTCATTGGTTTTAGAAAGCTTTAGCGAGCGTTGGGGCCGCAGTGCCATGAATACAGTGAACTAGTGTAGGCCATGAACTCGAGGTGGTTAAAGGTGGGAAGTAGACCCGAAGCGCAAGCCGTGAGAAAGTGTGTGTGTGTGCCACCTCTCGTTTAGTCTTCGGGATGTCTGCTGGATTGTGGTGCTTCTATATGCGGAATATATGATGAAAAGATGCGAGATGGTGGTACTTAGAGTGTTGAATAGATGGACGAACGGACGCACAGACAGATGCATGGATGGATGCATGAACGGACGTAGGGGCGGATGCATGGGCGAACGCAGGGACGGACGCATTAACAGATGCACGCACAGACAGGTGGATGGACGCATGGATGGTCACACAGACGGACGCATGGACGGACGGAAGCAAGAACGAATGAATGGACGAATGCTTCGCCTCCATCATTCACTCCGTGGATATGCTGCCATTTTTTGTGAACAATACCCATGGGGGATGTTATGGTGGCTAGTTCCGTACGCACGAGACTTCGCAAAGTTTTTGAAAGAAATAAACGCCACATGGCAACGTGGAAGACGATGTTTTTCCTAGAGTGATGTCGCGGTCGTGTATTGAATAATGTTGTTTAATGGCTTGTTCCATATATGCCGCTTTGCTGACAAAATCAGCTGGCGTAACTGAAGAGATTCGGATTGATACAGCAAACGATTGCTCTTTCAGGGTAGGCAGCACCCAATGGACATTTCTGCCTCTTGTCGTACTAGGATAAAGACGCTTGCAAAGTCAGGACATGTAATGAATGGACGTGGCTACGCTTTTACTCAGCTACTAAATTCTGCTCTGCTCACTGTTTACGTTTAAAAGTGCCGTGAGGGTAATGTATCTGCAATTGCAATTCTTGTCAGGAAGTCAAAGATGACTCTTGGTTCACAAACGATATTGAGCCAGAGTCCTTGAGGGTGCAATACACATACCGCAGCTTTTTAAGTTCGTCCCAACAAATGACGTCGGCTAACCAATCAGTCATCGAGATAGTTTTCTACGTGCTCAAATGGATTACCCTGAAAGGACCACGAGAAGAGCAGTGTGCTGTGGGTCAGCAATACAGGTGCATCTCTCTTGCAGTATGTCCCTAATATCTACAACATCACATTAGCTGAATAACCTTTAAATTCGACAGACCTCACGTACCTTGCGATTACAATGTTATGCGAAGCATGCGGAGGGAAGTTGACAATGCTGTAATGATTTTTCTTCAGCGAAATGCTCAAAATGACGCTGAAGATACGTATAAATGTTGTTCACGCTGATATCTTCAACAACCGCATGTTCATAGTTGGGTAACGACGCCAAGAGCAACATGAGTATTAGCCACACCAGAAGTGGTAAGCTCATGTGTAGCGCTTGTTCCAGCGATGATGGTGGCCCTGGATACTGCTAGATAAATGCGCTTCAGTGGACGGCGCTTAACTTGTAGTGAACCCGGCGTGGCGGCTGTATGACTGGAGTACGTGAGTACTGTTTGTATGATTGGATAGCTAGCATTGCAATCACAATTGACGCTCCACAATCATTGCGGTCTACTTGAAAGGCAGTTGCGATTCCGAGAGTGTCCATCCGTCCATCCATCAATCCGCACGTACATCCATTCGTTCACACATCACTTCAATCACCAATTCATGCCTCCGTGCACAGGTGCACCTGTCCGTCTATCTTTGCATCCGTCCGTCGATGTGTTCGTCCTTTACACTAGTCGGTAACTTCAGCTAAAATATTATGAACCTCAGGACGTATAGATGCGCCCACTCATCGGTATTCGCTTCGTGGATATGCGTTGATTTTTTAACGCTCCCGAAGTGATATTATACCAATGTCTCCTCGCACCGTTCCTCGAGTGATGTAAACTGTCAATCACCTTCAGTACAATCCGCTTAACTACAGTGATCTTAACTCAGCGTGATGGCTGTGTCATAGGAGTACATAAGAAATGTTTAAAAAATTGGATAGCCATCACTGCAGCTCCAATAGATGCTTCACGAACGTTACGGTGTATTTCAAGAAGAGTTGCGAGACCTGACGCGGCTTTGTTGTACAATACTTGGTTGCCACGCAGAACGCTGAAGTTTCATTCCTGCTGGCGCCCTGGCAATTTTTTCTTACAATTGTTGGGTCAACACAGCCGTTGTCAGCTTGTTCTTAACGTTCACGCATTAAAATTATACATGTGCGCTTTCACCGTACCTGCGTATATATTAAGTGTCAACCACCTGTGGCACATACTGTACCACGGGTATGTGCCACTGTCCTGAACAAAGTGATGATGTACGCGTCGGGATTCAGCATTATTCATGTCATGCCAAGTGAGCCGTATTCACCAAACCATCTTTCGCTCCCATACTAGTTTTCGTTTACCAAAAGTTAAGGGCGTGATCATGGGAGCACCCAGACGTGGGTGGCTAGATAGATAGATAGATAGACAGATAGATACATGCATAGACAGACGCCAAAAGTGTTTGCAGTACACAAATAATTGCTTCACTTTCATAAATTAGTGTAATGTTTTTCGTAACTATCAATGTAATTCTTCATTTTTCAGTAATAAAAATGACTTTTCTTCTGACTGAATCCTTACAGAGGTGGCTCTTATCAAAACGTGGGAGAGTCAGCTAAATAACTACTATACCCTTGTTACACAGGCAGCCTAAACCATGGTCACGCTAACCGTGGTTACGTTAACCGCGTTTCACTGATGTTACACGGCACACGAAACCGCAGTTACGCCGCTAACCATGGTTTTGACAAACAGAGCTCTGCAACCACAGTTAGGCAGACAACCGAGAAAATGGCAACGCTGACCACCGAAGAGTACATGCCGGAGAGTGCGCGTGAAAAGTGGATAGGCTCGACGGCCCGAACCACGCTTAAAGCCTGAAAAGGATGTGGGAAAATCATTTGAGTGATATGCGAAGCCCGTCACGCAACGCAAAGGTGTACGCAGCAATTACAGCCGAGTTGAATGCTGAACTTCCGTCTGACGCAGGGCAATTCACGCCAAAGCAAGTCTGGAAGAATATAGACAATCTTAACAAAAAGTACCGGTAAGAACATGAATATACTAGGGGGCACACATGACATTTTTGCCTGGTTGCTGCTGAATGTATTCGGAGTATGTACATGCAAGTAAGGGGCTCTGTTGATTGTTCTACACCAGTTGGCGTTAGCCATTTTTACCGAGGATGATTTCGCGCTGTGTAACATCGGCGAACCATGGTTGGCGCTAACCGCGGTTCATTGCGGTCAACCGTGGTTGGTCGTAGCCGCGCTTGCTTCGCTGGGGTAACATGGGTATTAGTGTCACGCAGCGAAATATTTCAGGTCATTAACACAGTTGCTCATGCAACCAGGCTGCAGCAGACTGAGATTTTAACACTATTCGTGAGGATTCACCCGTTCCTTTGCTGTGTCCCCAGAAGATCACTCATCTGCCCCCATCACATGTTCACAACACGTCCTTTCAAGCCAGCAAATTCTCCTGATTTCGAAGGTTTGCTGCCGATTACCAGTGGCATCGCCCTGCAGAATATATGCAGTTGCTATCTGCCATTCTAAACTGTTTAGCTTGGACAACGAAGCCATCGCCTTAAGGGTTCACATTTTTTAAAGTAAAACTTTGCTGCGAAAAGGGCCCGCCTACAACACTTGGCAAAGTTTCATTATAAAAGCTGTTGCATTTAGAATTAAGCGTCAGTGAAAGAAGACTAAATTCAATTTGCACTCCATGCCGTAATCACCGATACTGCTTTACCCCTCATGCACTTTGACTTCGCACTGAAACAATTCTTTGAAAGCCTGCTGTTTTCTGTTCTCGCCACAATTTTAAAACTAGGTAAAAAGCTCGTGTGCAAGTGTCTGTGTATGTGTGCCTACGAGCGGGCGCATGGTTTGTCTGTGTGTGTACGAGTATGTGGGGGAGGGCTTTTCCTCGCACTCTTGTTATATTTGCTGCAGATTGAAATCACCGCAAAAGCCCAACGTCTTTCACACGTTACAGCTTGACGGAAAAGATTAGAACTGGAGAAAAATGGGGAATAAATTTAGTTCCTTGTTCGCCAAACTGGCCAGATTGCTTCGGAAATTTGAGACTTAATCTTTCCGCGTGCATACGGAGCTCCGGCCGTAATTAAATCAACGAGTCTGCGATAGCAAAAGCCGGATTACCGCCATGCATTCGTTTTTTCTCCTTCCTAAAATTAGGTAGGAAGACGAGAAAAAAAAGAACGGCTTTACATTGTGAAATGGTTCCACAACTAGAAGCCTTCAACCTCCTTGCTTTTTTTCTTTCCCTCTCTGTCTATCCAGCACCTTTCAGCTGCACACATCTTTTACCTTGAGATTGCCTCCATTTTCGACACCGTTATAGTTTTCTCTAGCACTCTCCCAAGTGTGAATCTTGTTATCCTGCCATGAACAGCTTACCATGATTATCACCAAGTTGCGCGGCAACAGATGTCGTACATGTGACTCGCACAAGGGCTCATCGGATTTCAACACCTGGAAAAGGAAGCTAGGTTGAAAAGAGGGGACTGTTTGACAAGATGGTACTTTGACATACAAACCAACGTGAGAGTTCTACTAAACACAACACACGAAAAGAAACAGACAAGGACTGGCGCAATTGTATTTATACCTGCATAAGCAATAATTGTTAAGCAGACGTGAGTTATCCTCAAAAAATGAAGGTATGACTCAATGATCACTAATATACTTTACACGTAGTCTTGATATGTAACATTTTCAAACAGTGTGAATCATTACTGACCACTGCAAGTTGAGGCTGATGTGAACTAGTGAAAAATAAATAGTGAAAATAAATAAAGTTACGTAAATTCAGGGGTTCTTTCGTTGACTAATGATGACATTTAGTCCAAATAACTTCCATTCCGTACACCAAAAGAGGAGTCGTATATATATATATATATATATATATATATATATATATATATATATATATATATATATATATATAAAGTCTAACAGAATATAATGCCGAGGAATGTATATGGGTAGTTATTAGACCGAATCATAAAGTAAATGTGAAGAAAAAAAGTGGTTGAAAAGATCACTTGCCGTGGGCAGGAACCAAACGTCCGACCTTCGAATAACGCAGGTTCGGTTCCTGTTCACCAAATTTTCTTTCTCCACATTTACCTACGATTCGGTCTAAAAACCTCCCCTATACATTTCTTGGCATTATTGACTGTTAAAATTTAAATGTCATTATTATTGTGTCAAAACAAGGAAAAACGAGCCCTTAAGTATATACTTCTTTCCCTTATATATATATATATATATATATATATATATATATATATTTGATAATATAGGCTACTTTATTTATTCATTTATTTCAAAAGGAAGTGTCGAAAAACGGCTGAACTTACACTGATGAAAGTACATGATGCTGGTAAGCGTAAGCGTCAGCGAGAATTATATTTTACATAATCTTATTTATCACCACTGCTGGAATGTAACGAATGGTGCCAACGTGATAGGGTGAATATTTCTATGTTATTTTTTATTTATTTACAAAATACTGCAAGCCCATTTAAGGGCCCCAGCAGGAAGGCCAAATATAATAACATTGCACATAGGTGTAAAACAGCAAGAACAAAAAAGTTACATCATATACAAAAGATACAAAAACATAGCTCATGATTAAATACGCTCAAGTGCCTCTACAGAGCTGTTTAACGATTGAGGTAGGCAGTTCCAGTCGTTTATGGTTCGAGAAAAGAACGAGTATTTGAAAAATGTTTGTTCTGGCGAAATACGGTGTTCATGAATGAGTTTGTCGATGCCGGGTTTGTCTTGTCGTAAGCGGTTTCAGATACAAATCACGGTTTACTGACAGCTTGTTGTTATTTAAAAGAAAAATAAATTTGAGCCTGTGAGTTTTACGACGTTTTTCAAGTGTGGTTATACTGTTTTCTTTCATAAGGTTTGTGGGGGAATCAGTTCTTCGATATAGGAGTAAATAAAACGTACCGCTTTGCGTTAGATTAGTTCGAGAGCCTCAATGTTTCTTTTTGTGTATAGGTCCCAGAAGATTGAGGCATATTCTAATGAGGGGCGTATAACAGACAAATAAGCTAGTTTTTTTTACACTAGAAGGAGCATGCTTTAGTTTGTGTCTCAAAAGACCAAGTCTCCGGAAAGACGATGCGCAAATATTAGAGATGTGCTTATTCCAGCTGAGGTCGTTTGTTAGAGTGACACCAAAGTACTTATACTCAACAACCTCAGCTAGTGTCCGGGTACCAGATTGTTATGTAAATGGTAAAATATTTTTTTTGTTGGTTACTCGCATAAAGACGCTTTTGTCTGTGTTTAACCTCATCTCCCATTGCTCGCACCATGCAAAGATGTTTTGGAGGTTAGTGTTTAGCAAGACCTGGTCGTCATAGGAAGTTATTTCATTAAACAGCACACAATCATCAGCAAACAGTCTGATCTGAATTGGCGAAGAAAACAGTATCAACAATGTCAATAATATAAATTAAAAATAATAAAGGCCCAAGTACACTCCCTTGGGGAACCCCAGAAGTTACAGGGAGCGGGTAAGAGCAATTACGGGCAATGCTTATAAACTGAACGCGGTCAGACAATAGGAAGAAATCCAGGATATTATAAATTCTGGAAGGCCAATCGATTTCAGTTTTTAAATAAGCTTATCAAGAGGAACAAGATCGAATGCCTTTGTGAAATCCAAGAAGATGACATCAACTTGACCAGCCTTATCTAAAATTTGTGAAAAACTGTGCACAACAGAAATTAACTGAGTTTCTGTGGAAAACCCTTTCCTGAAACCATGCTGAACATCCGACAGTATGTTATTTTCATTAAGAAACGTTATAATAAATTTAGCTATGATATGTTCAAGCACTTTGCAAGACGAAGACGTTATAGAAATCGGACGATAGTTTGATACCAAATCTTTACCACCCGTTTTGTGCACTGGAGGAATGCATCCCACTTTCCAGTCACGAGGCAAGCGGTCGGAACGGATGGAAGCGCGGAAAATGATTATAAGGAATTCCGATAGCATCTCGGCATACCGTAGTAAAAAAGTGTTGGGAATTCGGTCAGGACCGGTTGAAGTTCTAGTTTTCAAATTCAGGAGCAATGAAACAATACCGGATAAAGATAAAATACCTGGAACGTCGTCATTATTTCGAGAAAATTGGTGCAGTGGCTCGTTAGAGGCAGAAAAAACGTTATGGAAGTACAAATTGAAATGATTGGCAATAGTTTTCTTGTTGACAATAGTTTCTCCTACATGTGTTATTTGTTCAACACAATTGATCTTTTTGCTCAAAAAGTTTTGAAGTTTTTGTGGGGCACACGTAATAAAGTTGGGTAGAGTATCCTGAAAGTATCTAAACTTAGCTATCCTCACAGCCTCGTTGAGTGTGTCCTGGGCAGAAAGAGTAATATTGCGCGGAGCACCCTGGCGTTTAAGCCGCTTTAGTTTTCTTTTCATGTGCAAGACATTTCGCGTGATCTAAGGATTTGATTTGCGCGTTTTTTTCACTTTGCTAGGAATAAAATTATCTAGGCAATGCAGGCATATTTCTTTGAATTTATTACACAACACATCAGGGTCAGTTTCTTGAAAGCTGCTGAGGGAAAGATCGAGGTGGTCCAGAACACTCTCGTCATTTCCACGCGAAAAGTCTTTCACAGTAATTGCCTTGGCATGGCGCGTAGCGCAAACGGCCTGCATGGGACAAGAAAACTAAACCATGTAGTGATCAAAAAGGCCAGGGTCGACCGATACGGAAAAAAGTTCAATCGATCTCATTATAAAAACCAGGTCAAGCAAGGATGTACTTGCGCCATGCACCCGTGTCGGTTGGGTAACAATTTGATGCATGTTTTGGCTTATCATAATATCAAAGAGGTACGATGCATGCTCATAGTTTTTTGTATTCAGAAAAGAAGAGGTCCAATCTAATCCTGGCAAGTTGAAATCGCCTGTTAGTATTGCCTTGTCATGCCTGCACGTGTTGTGTAATCGTAAAGGGACCGAAAAAAATCGGGCGGTGCAAGAACGGCGAATGATCGTCCCCAAAAGAAATTTTTATAATGACACTTTCGTGGTCTTGAATCTGATGTAATAGAAAAGATTTTATGTCGTGTCTGACAAGGATAGCGACAGTGTCATCAGAATTAGTTGCACGAAGGAGTAAACGTAAGCTGAAGGAGGAGCCGATGAAGAGATAGGATAAGTACTCAAGGGTCGCAGTGCCGTGCCAAACAATTACCACACTACACTGAGCTCGTAAACACCTACAATTACAGCTTTAGCCATCACAGCTAAAAAATACACCTCCTAGAAGAGGCTGCGTCACGGCGTTTCTAGCACCCGACAGGCGTCAGCCTGGCGGATCAATGCACGCGTGAGTGACACATGTCGGCTCCCCTGCGGATGTGCGAAAATGCCAGATGAATGGCCCCATTCAGCCTATTCAGCCGCGTCTTTACGCTTTCGTTGCTTACTTTGCACTTACATTTTCTTGCCTAGAGTTAACCAAGTTGCCTCTCTTAATGGTTAATGCAGCGTCATGCAGCTGCATGAGGCACAATAGAAATGTGTCAGCTAAGAGTTATTTTGGCAGCGTATATGTGTTACTTCGAAAGCAGTAATGCGTGGAACAGGATCGCCGGCTCAGCTTCGTGTCGTCGTAAGCTGTGTCTGGCGCCTAAAAATAGCCTACGCTAGTCCAGCCTTTCCCTTTCCGAGTCTGTACTCGCCATTCCACACCCTGTCGCCTACACCACTGTGCAACATGGCTTCGGTTGCGAAATGCCGGCTATAGTGCGCACTTTGTCGGCTCCATCGCATCTTGTTTTATGTTGCTACATCGAAAAACACTTATCCTGGCAGAACTGGGACAAAAGGCGAGGACGGTGTCAGAAGTGTAAACGAGATGTTCGAGTCAGCAGTGGCCTATACGAGCAAGCCGTGTGGGGTTCTTTTTTTTTTCATCAATATTATTTCAGCGTTGATTCTTTGGGCTTGTTCGCGCTTTCTAGCGCTTCCTTTTTGAAGCTTTTTGAAGGCCACTGCTCTGCTTTTATGGCAATTGACAGTCAACAAAATAATGAATTATTGCCCCAGCTTGACCCACTTCTCATCATTCAGGTCATGAATATGTGGGGAATTATTTTTTCATGAATGGGTGCTATAAGCGACGCCGACGCTACAGATAATTATGCCACCTGGTGTTGTGCTATTGTACTGACAAAAATGCACATCTCTCCTTAAAAGCGCGCTGAATGGGACGCAAGCGTAGATGACGCGTTTAAGAACTAAACGTGGATGTGTGCCACGGTCTTAATGCATTACTTCACTTAAGCAACGCCACTGTGAAAAGACTGTGTTGCATATACAAGGCGTGTTTGTAGATAATTCGTAGTATGTATCTCGCATGGAATCATTATTGTACGTGAAACAATTGTGGAAATGCTGTACTGTTCAAAATTGGAAAAGTTGCGATAAAGAAAAAGCCTAAAGTTGCCGTAGCGCAGTGGGTAGCTTGTCCTGTCTGTGTTCTCGTGGACCTATAGGTTCAGCTATAGTTGACGTAACTATTATCTTGCCTTCTGATGGTGCGTATTTTTCGAAGCCACTTTCGTGATGTAAATACACCACTGATGTTTTGGTGGACCCTGGCATAAACCAAGTTCGTGTTGAAAAATGCAGAAACCAAAACTCGGTTGAGGGTAAGCAGATTACTTCTTTTGCCGGTTATTTTGTTTAGTGTGTGCGCCAGTAGCCATGCACATTATAACACTTAGAACATCGATAGAATTAATAGCATACTCCACCATGAGAGATGTGTAACTTAGCAGAATAATCAATTTTTTGTTGACCAGCGTCCTCGTGAAGCTGTGTCGTTTTTTCATCCGATTACCAATTCTTCCAAAAGCTTAATCTAACTGACTTGACGGCAGTGTTTCTCAAGTTTACGAGTGCGTGTTTGTATTAGTGAGAACTCGATCACTCTTTTCTCTTCAAGTGAAAACATATATTCGCGTTCGCAGAGCGAAGGAGAGATGTACAGTGTTAAATTATAAGGGACAACATGTCAGCGAGAAATGCACACAAAAATATTTTCCCTTCCGGTAACTGCAAGTCATGATGACATAGCAGGAGGAAGAGTAGGGAGGCTGAAAGAGCAAATGGAACCATTGTGATCGGACCCTGCGAAATCAGATTACATTGTGAGAATAATGGCCGCATTATACTGGGGTTCTGTTATGCTGCGCACGGGCATTACGCCACTCGAATCTGTTTCAAATTCAATAACAACCCATGGCTGAGAAAAAACGCACGGGGAGATTAGTACCTATAATGTGAGGCAGACCGTTATGTACGAGCGTTTCTCGTTATTTCGTCCTCCGAGTCTCATTTGGCAAGTGGGCGCAGTTAGTGCCTCCATCACTGTATATTCTAATGAGGCCTCGAAGCATTAACGATCGAGTCTGTAGTGCCGAAACGTCCTTGGCCGCATAAAAGCTAGCCAGATGATCTCATGCACAAATACCACCCATTATAATAACTGCTTCGCTTTAGGACACTTAACGCCTCGCGCATCTATTTATCAAAGTTCTTATTTATATTGCTCTTTATAACACTTCTTTGACGTTGCTGAAGACTTTGATGCAGCACGCTTACAGAAACGAGCATGAGAGCCACTTGCTATCGAACTACCATGACTAACAGCGGTGTTGAGAAATACGGCTGAAGAGTTGATCGAAGTGCATTACAAGGCAAGTGCACAAGGGTCTCGTGCGCCGTAGTAGTCCGCCGCCGCCGCCACCCGTAGCCACTAAAAAGCAAAACAAAATAAAAAAACACAATAAAAAACCAAGCACGTTTACTGCGAAGCATAGTCACGGCAACAGCTGGAATATCGCCCTTTCAGAACCTTTTTTTTGAACGATATTTTGGTAACTGCTACAAGCACTGATACACCCTCAAACTGCTATCCACTACGCTATACTTGGTGAATTAATTGTGGTCGGGAGGCATTCACAACGCGATCCTTCGTCATTCTTCAGAGCAGCGTGTGGCCCGATACACATGTTCAATGAATTTCGTGCAATTTTTCGATGCTGTGGCTGACGACAATGAAGAACTACGCCTAGCGCTATTGTAATGTTTTGTTAGACTCGACAATCCACTCGTTACGCAATTAGAATAGTGTGATGCGTGGTTCTTCTTTAGCTGCCCTAAAGAGCTTTATTACACACATTATGCCATTTTCTTTTTCTGTCATATGAAGACTACCTATGGTCAGTTCGCAACGAAGTTGGAAGCGCCGGCGTATCTCAGTGGTAGGACACTGAGCTGGCGTTGGGAGCCCGGGTTCGAATTATATTGTGTTCTTCTTGTCTTTTCCTTTTTAGATTATTTTACATGGCGTGATAGTGGTTTTAAGTGGCGGTGACGATCAACTACGGTGTAGGCGACTCTTGTTGCAATAGTTTAACAGCCTTTGCTTTAACACATCACCTGTACGCTGCAAATTAAACTATTAGGCCATATTGAGTGAGCACCCCCTTAAGAACACCCTGCGTCTCCGGCAGAATTTTATTTCACCATGGCGTTTTTTTTTTGCTTGATAAGTTGCCTACTCGACGAACTTTCCTTCACTTATTCATTCGTTTTTCAGTACCTTGAAAGCCTTTTTCATCTCTCACCTCACGTACGCGCTTTCACCATGTCCGCCTCATTTGCAGACATTTGCTGCTATGTCTCAGAAACTAGAAACTTTTCTTCCAGCTTTCATCTTGAGATCCTCATTTTGCCACTGTAGGCTCTGCAATGTTACTTTACTTTTTTGTCCAACTTTCGACCATCCTAGTATACGAGGAGTAAGCTGTTCTGAGAGGTTTTTACTGTAAAAGCGATTAAAAGTTCCGAAAAAGCTTTCGGGCACTTTGCTTCACTGTACACGAGTGCAAATTAATGCCATTTGCTCATGCCTTATTTCTGTCTACTTTATGAAAAACAAAACAAAACAAGAAGTTGGTGGCTAGTTGGGGCTGCACGCGATGAAAGGAGAAGTGAGCACCTGTAACTCTATTTCCTCTCTAACACGTAGGTACACTACAATTGCGTATAGGAGATATAAATACCGCATACCTAATACCTACATACCTTAAGCACTGTAATTTGCTATTCAAGATTCATTGCACATATCCTTATTTTCGTGAGGGCACTAAGCTATGAAAGAATCGTCCATGTTCTTATGATGATGCACAGGCAGACATCATGGTCATCTAAGAAAATGACTAACTATAGGATGACCCAGCCACCTTCTAGGTTATAATCTAGCCTCTAGACATCTACACTTTGAACAAATATGATAATCATCATCGTAATGAAGTTGAAGTGAACCTTATGTTATCTCTTTGCTGGATGGGGCCGTAATTATTTATAGTATGGTGAAATCTCGCTTGCAACTTGCAGCGCAGTTTTCCTAACTTTAGGCAGCTACCCATTCACCTAAGGCTCATAGGCGTCTTCAGTATGGTTTTTAACTCAGTTGAAAAAAAAATCACGTTTCTTATTCACGAGGTTATCATTCGGAAGGCTTTTTGGCTGTAGGTAATCATTGCAGTCTGTGATGTTACCGCAGTTTCTGTTAGTTTTGACGCAGCTCCTTACAAACCTTACCAACCAGATGAAAAATTTAAAAGACCACACTTTTTTTTCAGTTGGTGCACATGCCTTTAAGCAAGCATCTGATAGAACGACTAAACAATAATTTAATTAGTAGACGTTGGCGTAGTGCGGCCGATACATAAACTGTTTATGGTGTATTCCGTATCAAAAGACAGAGAAAGCAAGAGAAGAGAAAAGAAGCGAAAACAAAAACGTATTGGCATGAGGATGGTTTAAATACAACATATTGGATGTATTTTTATGGGTACAACTGCAAACACACCTATGCATTTATATTAGGTACACCTTGATAAACTCCAGATGCTCCACTTTGTCGAGCTCTTGGCCGCTACGGCGTATTTCATTACTACATATGTTTCTGTGTGTGCATTAAATCTTTCAATGACCTCACGCGGAGATATCTTGTCTCCTTTCTCTTCAATATTTATGTGCCAAATATAGTGGAGGACTCAAGAAAATACAATGTTCGGCAAATTTTTCTTACCAGATCACATTACGGAACACCCATCTGAATTACAATTCTTGTATTGAAAACCACTGCATTTGCTTATTTTTTCTCTTGCAAACCTTTCTCAATGGCAGCATTGGAATAAAAAAAGCTGCATTGGAAATACTGAAAGATAAGTAACATAACCTAATAATGAAAAAGTCAGCAAGAAAACAAAATATTACCACGAACACATAGCTTCTTGTACAGAATAATATGCGGATGTGCAATACAGGTACAATACAATTCATTATTTCTAAACACGTCACAATTTTGAGGCCTGTGAAAAAAGTGCATGCAAGGTTCGCGCAAAGTAGCTTTTAAGTTTAATGCCGAGTAAGCTGACAGCCATAGAGAGGTCGAAGAAGCGCGACAGTCATGCGGTGTAATTAAACTTTGAGCACCGGCAATTGTAGGAAGAACATCGCCAGCGTGAATTGCTTAGTCAGCATCCCATGGATTACGTTATTGTTGTGCGCTGCAGGGGAGAAGTAGCCCGCTACTTTTCTTTCATTCGCCGCGCGCAGTGCTCTGGCTTGAATACACGTCAAAGGGTCTGCGAAATCCGGTATTTCACAATAATATACTACTGCAGTTCGAGTGGACTTGACTCTTTTCTCATCATTTCGCAAGCCAATGCTTCAGCAAAAGGTTTACCACAACAATCTACGTAACTGAGTATATTTTCTCATTGACGCATTCAAAATGTATCGTTTTAATACAAGAAGAAATAGGGAAGGGCATATTTTTTAGAAGTTGTGGTGTTTTGTGCGGACACCTTCGTTGAATGAATGTAGTGACAGATGAAGCAATAATATTCAAGATGTTAACTGCCACTGAATGATGCACAGCGCTTCAGCACATTTACACACACGTTATTATACACAAATACGTTCGAGGTAGAAACCAATTAACCAATAATTAGAGCATAAGATTGCACTGAACACAATTACTTTCGTTGCATCAGGAGTAACAAGCGCAATCCAAACAACCGATGCCTGTGTTCATTCAGGTCTAATATTTAAGTTAAACTCTTGTTTCATATGGTACTTCACACTTTCCTTCCATGGGCTTTGGGCAAGAAAAGTAACGTTAAATAAAGAAAGCCAATAGTTAGCACCAGGGAAGTAAGTCTGCTGTTACTCAGCAGTTAAGTGTTAGCCTATGTTAGAAAATATCACTCAATAATTATACACGTTTAACAGTAATCAGCAAAGAAGTTGCACAACTAGTCATCATGCAGTGGGAGTAGCTGCTCTTGGCTATTGCGGATGATATGCAAGTAAACACAGCCGTTAAAGTGAAACGACGACATTGTGTGTCAAAAGTTTTGTGAGTTCGCATGAGTTTTTAACTGTGAGGCATGCATTACCCATGAGGACTTGCTAATTTGTCAATTACCCTACAGAGGGCAAGAAAGGTCTAGTAATATAGTTCTACATGGTTACTTTTGGTCAAACCATGCACGTAATATGTGAAGAATTACTTGTATTCTGTAATAAAGCGTAAACAACCAAGCAACGTTGCTGAATCAGCGTTCTGTCTTGATTAGATGTTATTTATTCATCCAAAGATATTGTTTGAATTACTCTACTTCTTGAACTTACTGTAGGTTGAGAGATAATTTACCACGTGACCAGTTGAACCACAACAATACAACTTTATGCACGCTAAGCTTCTAACCTAGCAAATAACATTTTAATCTTGCTAAAGCGCAAGTTTATTCATCATAATACTTTGTCTGAGCTGGGGCAAAGAGACAGCAGGTTCGACCACAAGCCATATCACAAACATCGCGCATGCTTTGATAACGTCATCAAAAATATTTTCAGAACAATGTTCTATAAACGCTAACGACATGAACAGTGCTTTCGTCGGTGTGTGGCACATACGGCCAGGCCATCTTCAGCTACCAGGCTATTTGCCTTCACGGGTAGTCGCTTTACGATCGAAGTCACATGCCCGAATCGCTCCAATGTCTAGCAGCGTCCATATGACAAAAGAGTTTTGTTGAGTGGAGGCAAACAATTAAATATATATGCAAATTTGTCTGAGACAGATATTAGGAATATATCAGCAACATACACAAGAAAAGACCTGTACACTATAACTTCTAATTGCAGCACAGATGTTTTATGGATGCTGCTGGTGTATACTTCGTGGATGCATCGGTGGGACACCCGACCAGTTTTACGGCCGGTGTGTGTGAGACCTCCTAGGTCGCATGGCACGAAGTGGCAGAGATAATTTACCTGAATGGGATAATGGCACCATGCATTGCTGCGGCGCATTGCATGTCTTTGCATTCAAGTTTCATTCAGTTTGTACATGGCTGCTAGCAAGGGAAAAATCAGGTTGTATGTACAGAGAGACTTACGTCACGTCTCGACTGTATGCTGGCTCGGTCGCTCTGATCCTACTGGAGGCGCCATCGTCGTTCACTACAAGCCTCTCGTTTCAAAAGAAACCTTCCCCTCGCAGCTGTGCCAGGTTCAATTTGTCAAAGTGGCCTTTCCGCCCTCGAAACGCCATCTTTTTCCTAGCTGTCTTTTACACATTTTGACATTTTTTATCGCTGACTATTTTTTTCTCTTTTATGACAACAGCGCCAACTTTCACAAGCGCCACTATTTCGCACGAAGGCTGAGTTTTTGCCTATGTTGAAATGTTTTTCTCTCATAATATTGCTTATGGTTGCAGTTACTACATTCTATCTTAATTAGAAGG
>WOVY01008283.1:0-28629 GCA_013436015.1 Rhipicephalus annulatus
TTAATGACGCACCCGACCGGCATCGCGAGCGAGAGCGCTCGTGTAGCACGTCGCTCTCTTCTATGGGGCATAACAGGCCTTTATATTGGGTTTTCCTACTCGGCCGGTGCCCCGAGCAGGACCCTAAAGGGAGGGACTCGCGCGTGATCTGGATAATGCGCTTGCACAATGCCGGGCACCCGCAAAGAATAAAGCGCGTTGCGAAATTGCGGCCTCACGAATCGTGCTCCACCATTGATGATGTCTCCGCTTCGTTAAAGACTCCCTCGCTGCTTGGCCCACGCCAACCTTACGAGCTCGCCTGGGAACTTACAGCACATGCGGTGCACGGCTGCCGTGTGCGATGGGGGGGGGATAAGATTGCGCTGGCCGGACTACGATCGCTTGATCTAAGGCTGCTAGAGTAAACAATAAACGAGCGTAGCTGTGTGGGGTAGGGATCGACGATTTCGAAATACAACTGGTGCGATAATGCTAGGCTCATAGGTTTAAGGTGAATGACCTTTCATGTTTTTTTTTCAACCCGTGCAGTGTTACGTTCGTGCTGTTTTTACTGTCATCAATCTCCAGAAAGCCCATCAAGCCTCAGTATTGACCTTTGGTATTTGTTTTTATTAAGGGGCGAAAAGGTCTTTCACGAGTTCAAGGTGAAGCCACGACATCAGAACAGTTTTGCGTATCACTGGTTCGTACTGTTTTACACAATAGGGGTCATACCGCGTACAATATTTTGCTATATTTTTTCCCATTTTGTATTTGTTTGCTAAGCGACAACACGTACCTGCGTCATCCTGTAGACACCCTTTGCTATTCATTACTTCAAGAAAAAAAATCGCAGCATATCCACGGAGTGAATGTTGATGAGTGGAATGAAGCGTCCCCGTCCGTCCGTCTGTCCACCTGTCTGACTGCCTTCCTGTTTGTCCATCGTCTGTCTGTCGTCTGTCTGTCTGTCCTGTCTGTCTGTCTGTCTGTCTGTCTGTTCCTGTCCTGTTCTGTCTGTCTGTCTGTCTGTCTGTCTGTCTGTCTGTCTGTCTGTCTGTCTGTCCGTGAGTTAGTCGGTCCGTTCACCATCCATCCGTCCGTACGTGCATTCCGCAGATAAGCCGCCTAGGCCCTCCATTACGCTTCGTCTGTGCCCCACCAACGAGGTGACGAGCACCAGTCGCCGTGGCGCTCCACGCCCGCCGCTCTGCTTCGTCCATGTCCCACCAACAATCCGCCACGTACGGTGACGATCCAGGAGACTGAGAAAGACACTCCTTCCTCACGCACCCAGGCACAACCCGCGCAGCAGCCAATCGGGAAGTATTGTACAGTGCTATCTAGAATATCCTCACTCAACTGCAGTTTGTATGCACTTCTATGAGGACAGCGCCATCTATTATATTGTTCGGGGACATACTGCCTTCCTTTTTTTTTCTCTTCTCCTTTTTTCTCAGTTACGCCTGACGCAGGAAGAGGTTAGACGAAAAGGTGCTTCACCCCTAAACATAGCTTGAATAATTGCATACTTGGAACACATTGTAGCGATATTTTGGAAGGTGATTGAAGCTAAAAGTTAGCGTAACATTTCTGTTAAATATTGAAGAGGCAAAGCAATATTAAGTTATGAAAAATAACTACTGCACTAATGCTAAATATACATAAAAAACACACACATCCTTCGCACTTGTTCACAAGAACACGTGAGCGGAAATTGCTGATGCTATGCTCACTAACTAGATAGTCAGAGAACCAGTCGTATCAGTTAAGAAGTTTGGCTTTAGTCCACCGGGGGTCTATCTCACCCTTCAACACACACCCCCTCTCCACGCTGAAAAAGTGAATTACCACAGTAAGAATATCCGTAAGAGCCGTTATCGAACAATTACCGTTTAGGACACCTTATTAAATGCGGTAGGCTAACGTTGATACATAGTGTTCACAAATTAAAATTGGTAAGGTCTCCGGAGTCAAAGTGTCAGACATTTTTTCTCAGGTGCTTTTCCCGGCTGGTAGGCCAAAATTTATTAACATTCATAGCGTCACGATGGCTCAAAATTATAACCCAGATCCCACCCCTAACGGCCTCAGTGAAATAAAGGCCCAGGTAATTAAACTTAAATCTAACGCGAATGACCCATAACAGATGCATTGACTAAGCACTTAAATTTTCTTGTTTAGCGTTCACTGAAACAGATGCACTGAACAAACCTATAAAGATGCAGAAAAGAACAGCGCGTCCTTGCTTGAGATTATATATGGAAGAGACCAGATAGCCTCTGAGTACAAAATGCGCTTGAAGCCAAAGGGGAAACAATGTGGTCCCTCCTTAACATGGTTTTGCCTGGCGAAAAAAGCAATATAGAAATTCAAAAGAACGAACAAAGCTTGTAACAACACAAAAGATTGCTTTCAATGACACGGCCGGGTTACATGTTCTCGTATATCAAAGCAGAGAGGCAAAATACTGGAAGAATATAAATAGAGACCAACAAGACAGTGTCAGTGAAATAATGATACACACGATGAAGTAGGCGGGGAGGGGGGTGCATTCAAACACGAATGACGTGGCATAGCAAAGTTTGGCGTGACGGAAGCATGGGAGGGTGGTCCCCGACGGTTGCAATGAGAGTCTTTACTTTCCTGGCGCAGAAAGCGCCGCGAGGAGAATGCCATGCCGACCACTGAATCGACATGTATGGGGGCCGAGCTAAAGCAGTAGAGCTGAAGTAGCGATAGTAAAGGACGAGAAGGGCAATATCATGACGTTGACATCGCCGAGAGATACGCAAGCAGTCTAACAGCGTTGGCAATAGAAAGAAAAAGAACAAGCCGGTCGCCCTCCCACTCGTTTTGGCGCACTGGCATAAACTGATCGGCCTTGGTTGGGGTCGCCAGCGGAGCAGTTGGGAACATCCGTCTGCCTAAATCCGTACAGCTTTTGGGGAAGCTGGAGCTTCTCCGTTCAGTTGATATGGAGGTCAAGTCCTCGAAGCTTTTGTAAATAGTTATTTACAAAGGTTTGTGTTTATTACTCACCAATTCATGGCATAATCACTGAAAGTGCCGTGTTAGGCGGCCCGTCTATCGGTTGTACTATGAGGGGACGTTATAGTCACAATGCACAGGCCCTTCTTAGAACTACATCGTGAAATCACCCTTGGGATTAAATTCACCGACATTAAATTTCGAGGAAATATGGTTTGGTTGGAGTGTTTGATTGCACGAAATACGCACATAGCAGCAGTAGAAATCTCCATCCGTAATTCCCTAATGCTTCAACAATTATTCGCACGTCCCTTAGACTGCATGCTGGAACTGTACGAAACAATACTAACGTTTTCAGGACACCCGTAACATAAGCATATTTGGCGCCACTGGTCAATGAAAGCCATGCGTATGGTCTGCTGCCAACCAAACATTCTACCCGCAGACATGAGCAGCGCGCTTGCTTGGGCTGCTTGGTGCATCGTAGGAGAAGCCTAAAACAGCGCTTAAGGCGGGATGAGAACACACAAACACAGCTCCATGTTTGTGTCTTCGCATCCTCTTCTAAGGCCGTTTTATTCGTCTACTACCCGGCGACGTATTAACGGTGGCGCCGTCTGACGGCACGCTGTTCACGCAAGGACCAAACACCTAGCATATTCGGCCTTTGTTTATAGCCACCTCTATATTCTTGAGAACACTGCGGGGATTTAGTATGACGCAGTGGCAAAGTGATGGGCAAGGAGTAAATGAACAAGAAGAGCGCATGCCGTGCCCCTTCGGCCGACGAAGGCGACGCTCTGTCCCAACTCAAGGATCGTGCCACGATCGATGGACGAGATTAGAGGTCTGCTGCTACCCGGCGCTCATAAGGACTAGAGCAGGCGGCGCGCTTATCTCGCTCTATGGACATGCTGGCCTCCCGTTTCTGGACTCCCTGGTGTCTCCCTCACCTCTCTGTGGCGTATACTACGAGATGCGACCGACGAACAGATGAGCGAGAAAGGGCCGCTCGGAATGAGGAGAGGACACAGTCAAGAGCACCGCATTCTCCCGACTCCCCACCGATGCGTACTCTCTCCCCGGTCACCATTGGGAAGCATTAAGTAAATTGGGCGCGTACGCGCTCTCCCTTCTGTGGATGGAAGCGAGCAAGCACGTCTTGCTTTTCCCCTTTCGTGTTTCGTGTTTTGTTCCCTGCGCGATGTGCGAGGGAGCAATAGGGCTCGGCATGCATCTAATAAGTTATAGAGAATAGCGCACCCACGATGCTGCGCGGCAAGACACATAGGGGTCAAGTAGATGCTGCCGCCGTTGCGGTCGTGCTTCATCTTCGAAGGGCGACTTACGCGCACGACTTCATCTATATTGCGCTGCACTACGCATCTGTAATTGGTGTGCGAGTACGTCTTTCGGACATACGCGCCGTTGGATGCGCTTGTTAGTTAGCGCTCGCTCTAGGTCCCATTCCGAGGCCACGAGTAACCCGGCATATACGGTGTTCCTCACATATACTAAGTGTGACCGCTCCTTATCTTCGTATAGACTTTTGAGGTTGGAAAAAAAAACATTCGCTTTGGCTTTGGGTTGTATATCTTGCGTACGCACGTAAGCAACTTGTCCAGCGAAAAGTTATATCTGCATGTGTTGTCGGTTCTACGTAATCGAGGGAGGTGATAGAAATCTATTTTTTCTTTTTTAGTCAGTGTTGTATCAAACCACGTTTGCGCCAGTTTTAACGTACACGTTTGCCTTCGAATCGCTTGTCTCTTTGACAACTGCTACTCGTATAACGGCCCCATTGGCGCACTTGCATAGGTAAAAAAATGTTTTTCATAGTTAAGATAATTTTTGTTCCGAAGTATTTGTGACATAGGAGCAGCAGGGAGGGAGTTGCTTCTAATCACCCTCTAATCAATCGATCTAGTCAACCCTCTACAGCAGATATTTGCAGAGTTAGACGATATGTTAGACAATATGAAGAGAGAAAGAAAGGTGTACAAAAAAGATATGATATGCGGGGAAGTTCTAGATAGGAGAAACTTCTGGTTTGCTGCTAGAACACAAAGAAAAGTAAAACGAGGACGCACACACATCATGTGCAAAAACTTTCGAATCTCGAGCTTTCTAAGGAACAAAAACGAAAAAAAAACGACTTCGTTTTCTTTTTCAACGCGAAAACTGCCATTTGATATAGTCCCTCTCAACGAATTTGTAATAGTTGCAGCACGTATCAGTATTGTTTCTGCAAGCGTGTCACGTTCTTCAGGCGTAATCTGAACCAATTTCCCCCTTTCGACAAACAACTTCTTTTCAATGACTTGTTTAAACAAGGCGATGAATCTTAAAGCCACATATTGATGCTTGAATATCACTTGTGCGTAATACAAACGTAATAATAATAATATAATAATAATAATAATAATAATAATAATAATAATAATAATATGAATACCTGATGATAACGTCTCAAAACCAGAGTACTGGGTAATTCAATTTCTAGTACTTGTATACGAGTACACCCGTGATATATCTTTTTGTCTCTCTTTCTTCACTGACAGGCGATGTCGCGCTTACCAATATGTAAACGTACATTTATGGCCGCGACCCGGTTGCAGAACCAACGTTTCTAGAATACCTAAAATCGCAATTTCGTTTTCGATCAAACGGGTGGTTGCTCCTCCGCATGCAAATGCGAACGTTCCATGCCGGCCGCTTCACCTCGGGAACGCCACACTTCAGCACTTCTCTGGGTGTGCTGAGAAATCTATAGTTCGTGTTTGGCTGTCAGTACTTCGTGCTACTTGCGCCATGAGAAACTCGGAAGAAAAAAGTAACGTGGCACTCGCAGCTTTCCACGTCCTGTGCACTTCTTCGTTGCTTTCTCGTTCGTATTGTTCACTCGAGTAGGTCGTGCTTTATCGCCGAACATTGATTTATGTTCGAAACAACGACGCCTGAGCGGTATGCGGCTGGCGGATTGAGAAGACTGCGTTCAGACTCAGTTTCGAGACAGCTCGTTCCGCTTGTTTTTTTTTTGTTTCTCTCGGCACAACCTTGAAGATCACGAGTCGCAAAGCAAACTTGTTGCCGACTCCAAGAGAGTGCATCGTGCGCTGTTGCCCTCCTCCTCCCCCATTACTTTAGAATGCTCCGTGGCGCGTGCCCACATTCGTCTCCCTCGCTCCTTCTCTGCATTTTCATCGCAGAGAGGGTCACACTTGAATTCATTGTGCTAAAGTGTTCTTTTTTGTGACAGCTTCCTACGTTTATTGACGCCGAGAAGAGAACGCCAAGGGGCTCCGAAAATGAATTCGTGGTGGAAAGAGAACGCAGCTGACTCAAGGATAATCTTGACCAGCCGAAGTGCCTTTTAACTCCTGCGAACTTACGCGCGTGTTACAGTCACCTCAAGAAATGCGTGTATACTCAAGGTGTCATTAGCTGTTGCAAAACGTCGCAATGAATCCGCTAAATCGAGCATGGCATGAAACCTTTTGACGTTTTTCTTCCGCGACGGGTAATTGTGCATCAATACTTTCCTACTGATTGGTCTATATCATAAAGAGGAGGACGTTATAGGCTGCCGGCGGGCGTTTTACACGTTACGGTGCTGTGCTGCAAAGCCGTAGGTCCCGGGGTCTATCACAGCCGTGTTGGTCACATTTCGATGGAGGCGCAGGCTACGGCCGGTGTACTGCGAGGTGTCGGTGCATGTAAAAATACGTGACATGGTCGAAATTTTCCGAGCCCTTCACTACGGCGTCCCGCATAATCATATTGTGGTTTTGGCTCGTAAACCCCTCGATATTATTACTAACGCGAGAGCGTTAAAAAGCTCCTTTCGCAGAAATTCCGGCGTTGGCGCTGGCACCATTTCAAAACTACCATACGGAGAGAGACGCTGTAGTGCAGGGCTCCGGAAATTTTGACCACCTGGGGTTCAATTCAATTCGACTAAATTCAATTTTATTTACCAGACAAACAATCTGGAGGGACACCTGGGCAAAAAGCTATCGCAGGAGCTTAACGAAGGTCCAGGGTCTCTTACATGGCAGTAGCGCATATGACACATGTCACCAAATGTTTCTTACATAGCATTCGCATCGAAAGCATTGTACATACAGATCAGCATACATCGCACGTACACATAAAATGTAACTGACATTTCGTACAAGAGTGCAGGGTAATGACTTATTATAAAGGTAAAAAGTACTCGCCCAGATGTTTTTTTTTATTATTTAACGTGGTTGTGTTTGTACCACTTGTGTATGGTTGGAATATTATGAGTAAGTGATAGCAATCTGTAGTTGTTCCGGGACCAAGGTACCTTCCATATTTCAGGGTTTCGTGTGTGTTTCGTGTTGTGCGGTTCTAGCTCAGTGAGTGACATAAAGTAACCTTCTCTCTTGTCAGCTCCTCGTTTTTAGCGGGACGCCTCAGTGCTCTCTCATAGTTGAGTACGCAGTACTCGAAATCGTTAAACATTTTTTTCTAAACACCAAGTAAATTTTAACAATATTGGATTATCTTTAACGTGCGCCTGAGTCTGAGCACACGGGCAAACTGCATTTTAGCCTCCGTCGAAAATGCAGCCGCCGCAGCCAGGATTCAAAACCACGACCTGCAGTCGCGAGTGCCTCAGCCACTAGACTGCCGCGGCGGGGCTAGAGACAGAACAACACTATCGCGTTCAACTCTTGAAATCAAAGCTTAATGGTGTCCTAATATGTTAATAATAATAATAATAATAATAATAATAATAATAATAATAATAATAATAATAATAATAATAATAATAATAATAATAATGTAGCGAAGCCTCCGAACTCTGAAATTGGTCGAAATCTTCAGTACCTTCTAGTGGGGCTACCCAACAAGGACGCCGCTCGCGCTGAGAGCCCGTGCTTGGCTGTGACTGTCGCCATTGTATATTCTCACTCGTTGCCGGCTAATAAACGCCTTAACAATTTGGTGGAGGTGCTGCGATCCCTGTCTATGCCTTTGGAGCTACGACCACGTACCCTGCCATCTACTATGTACCACGACGCTTCTCAGCAAACGCCTCCTCCAATGCCACCCCCTTGTCCCGGTGTCCCCAGAATCCGCGATCCACCCATCTTCACTGGCGCTGATGGCACTGACGCGGAGGACTGGCTCACCATTTACGAGCGCGTGAGCGACCCCAACAAATGGGACGAGGACGGCAAGCTGACCAACTTGGTGTTTTACCTTGCCGGTGTCGCCAGTTTGTGGTACAACAACCACGCGTCCGATTTTGCCACCTGGTCCGATTTCAAGACCGCTATCGTCAACGTCTTCGGCCGCCCTGCTGTTCGCAAGCTGCAAGCCGAGCAGCGCTTGCGTGAACGTGCTCAGGAGGCTGGTGAGTCATTCACCAGCTATATTGAAGATGTCCTGGACCTATGTAACAAATCCAATCACACCATGTCCGAGTCTGACAAGATCCGAAACATCATGAAAGGCATTGACGATGATGCCTTCACGATGCTTCTCGCCAAAAACCCCGGCACGGTGGCTGAGGTCATCACACTGTGCCAGAGCTACGAGGAGCTCCGCCGGCAGCGTTCGATGACCCGAAGCTCCCCACCACGAGCTGCAACGCTTGCTGGCTTAGAGGCCAGTTGTGACCGAGTGGCGTTGATGGCAGACCTGAAGTCCTTTATCCGTGAGGAAATCGCGCGTCAGTTCTCGCTCCTGCCCTTTGCCCACCAACCTGCTGTTCAACAATCGGCTACTACCCTTCTCCTTCCCATCCGCCGAGCGATTGAACAGGAAATAGCGGAGGTAATGCCTGCTTACCACCCCCAACAGCCTCCGGCTCCTTCGTCTCTGAGTTACGCGCAAGTGGTCGCCAGGCCGCCCCAAGTCGTTCAAGCACCCGCTCTCTGACCTACGCTGAAGCTGCTGCACGACCTCCGTCCTTTGCAGCCGGTATGCCCGCTACGTATATTGACGTAACCCCTCAGCCTCAGCTTCAGTCCACCATGCAGCCACCCTTCCGTCCATCGGCCCTTACGACTTGGGTGAGACCTGCCCCGGTGAACAGATGGCGCACACCCGACAACCGGCCCATCTGCTTTGCCTGTGGTTACGCCGGTCACGTAGCCCGTTATTGCCATCGCGTACAGCCGGCTCCGATTTCTTCACCTGTTGCTGGCCAACTCAGCCGTTCTTATCACGAAGAACCGCCGTCTATGCCACCTCGATCTCGCCCAGGTCCATCTCGAAGATCGCCGTCTCCACGACGTCGTTCCCTGTCCCCCATGCGGCCAAGTGCGGCTACTCATGAGCGGGAAAACTAGTCGTCGCAGTCCCCGAGGCAAGGACTGCGACGCTATCGCAATGTGAAAGCCCTCAGAGCAGCCCCTCGAATGTCATTGACGTGCTTGTGGGCGGTGTTTGTGCATCGGCTCTTATTGACACTGGAGCTGCCGTATCAGTTATGGACAAAAAAACTCTGCCGCTTACTTCGAAAAGTGACGACGCCACTTTCTTGGTTATCCCTCCGTACTGCAAGTTTGCACCGGATTCACCCTACAGCAGGGTGCACAGCTCGCGTTGTCATCCAGGACGTTCTGTATGTCGCCCAGTTCATCATCATTCAGGCATGCTCTCATGACGTCATCCTGGGATGGGACTTTCTCTCCCGCCATGACGCCGTCATCCATTGTGCCGCCGCCGAAATTGAGCTCTCACCCTTCTCGCATTTGACGCCAGAAGACAGTCCCCCGACACTGAGCAAGATTCTAACGAAAGATGATACAACAGTGCCTCCAAACTCGACGACGGCTGTGTTTGTCTACTGCGCTGGTCTCTCCGACACCATTGGACTTGTACTTCGCCATCTGACCGCGCTTGCAGCAGGAAAGGGTTGCTAGTACCTTTCGCGACCGTGCAGGTCAACCAGGGCAACACTGCTATTTTTGTAACCAACCCGTCCCCGTACACTGTTACCTTGGTTCAAGGGGAATGTCTCGGCAGAGTGGAACCAGTCGACGACGCACAAGTCCTGGACGTACCCGATGACACGCGCGGTCCCAGGTCGTGTACTATCAATGCTGTTTCCACTTCTGATTCGTCATCTGCCGATGTATTTGGCCCCTCCATCGCTGACAACCTTACGGCCGTACAGCGTTCCCAACTTCTGGACCTGTTGCAAGAATATCGTTCCTCTTTCGATGTCGGGCGAAGTTTTCTCGGTCGCACGTCCATTGTTACGCATCGCATCGACACTGGTGCCCATCCACCTTTACGGCAACGTCCATATCGCGTGTCGCCTGCTGAACGTCGAGTAATTAATGATCAGGTTGACGATCTGCTCCGACGCGACGTTATTCGGCCCTCGGACAGTACATGGGCGTCTCCTGTTGTTCTTGTTGCGAAGAAAGACGGTTCTGTGCGGTTCTGTGTGGACTACAGACGGCTCAATAAGATCACTCGCAAGGATGTTTATCCACTGCCACGCATCAATGACGCGATTGACAGCCTTCATGGAACCGATTTTTTTTCTTCTCTCGATCTGCGCTCGGGGTACTGGCAAGTACCTATGGCTGACGACGCTCGACCAAAGACCGCCTTCGTCACGCCAGACGGCTTGTACGAGTTCAACGTCATGCCGTTTGGTCTATGTAATGCACCTGCGACCTTTGAGCGCATGATGGACACCGTTCTGCGCAACTTGAAATGGTACACGTGCTTGTGTTACCTCGACGATGTCATTGTCTTTGCTCCGGATTTCTCCACGCATCTCCAACGTCTGAAAGAAGTTTTCGCACGTGTGAGCAATGCCGGCTTGCAACTAAATCTGAAAAAGTGCCGCTTTGCAGCACGGCAACTCACCATACTGGGGTACGTCGTATCCAAAGACGGCATTCTTCCTGATCCTGCCAAGCTTCAGGCCGTGACCGAATTCCCCAAACCTGCATCTGTCAAAGAACTGCGTAGTTTCGTGGGCCTGTGCTCATACTTCCGACGCTTCATACGAAATTTCGCCACGATCATATCACCGCTGACGAAGCTCCTTAGAAGCAACGGGCTCTTCAATTCGTGGTCATCCGAGTGCGACGACGCGTTCGCGAAGCTCCACCATTTGTTGACGTCGCCTCCCATTCTACGCCACTACGACCCTACAGCCCCAACGGAGGTGCAAACGGACGCCAGTGGTGTAGGCCTCGGCGCTGTCCTGGCGCAGCGAAAACCCGGATTCCCTGAATATGTCGTAGCATATGCAAGCCGTACGCTCACGAGAGCCGAGAAAAACTACACCGTCACGGAGAAAGAGTGCCTGGCGATCGTCTGGGCTCTTACAAAGTTTCGACCTTATATGTATGGTCGCCCATTCGATGTCGTCACCGACCATCATGCACTATGCTGGCTTTCATCATTGAAGGATCCCCCAGGCCGTCTCGCCCGTTGGGCTCTTCGCTTACAAGACTACGACATCCGCGTGCTGTACCGCAACGGACGCCAGCATGCTGACGCCTACGCCCTCTCGCGCTCCCCTCTGCCTGAAGCTGATGTGCTCTGCTCAGTATCCTCGGCTGCTGTTTCTGCCATTGATGTTGACATCATCGCTACCGAACAGCGAAAGGATAATTGGATCGGCCCGCTCATCGACATGCTCTCTGATCCATCCGCAACGCCATCCACGCGTGCCTTGCGTCGTCAAGCTCGCCATTTCGCTATCCGTGACGGCCTTCTACACCGACGCAATTATGACGCCGACGGCCGACAGTGGTTACTCGTGATACCCCGCAGTCTGCGGTCAGAGATATGTGAATCCTTCCATTCTGATCCGCAATGCGCGCACTCTGGGGTATTCAAAACCTACCATCGCATTCGACAACGCTACTTCTGGCGCGGGATTTACCACTATGTGCAGCAGTTTGTTCGCTCTTGCCTCACTTGCCAACGCCGTAAACCGTCAGCCCACATGTCGAACGCCAGTCTGCAACCGTTATCTTGCCCTGACCATCCCTTTGGGCACGTAGGTATCAATTTGTATGGACCACTTCCTCTGACGTCGGCTGGTAACCGCTGGGCCATCGTTGCCGTTGACCATTTAACGCGATACGCCGAAACCGCCGCTCTCCCTGCGGCTACTGCGCGCGATGTTGCGTCATTCCTGCTGCATCGATTTATACTGCGCCACGGACCACCCCAAGAGCTTCTCAGCGATCGAGGCCGTGTCTTCTTGTCGGAAGTCGTCGAAGCCATTCTGACGGAGTGCCATGCTGTCCACCGCAAAACTACTGCTTACCATCCACAGACGAATGGCCTCACCGAACGCTTTAACCGCACCCTCGGCGACATGCTTTCTATGTACGTCGCTGCCAACCACACTAATTGGGATAATATACTGCCCTTCGTCACCTATGCCTACAACACCGCCCCTCAGAGCACGACTGGTTTTTCACCTTTCTAGTTGCTGTACAGAAGGCACCCGTCGCACACCATGGACACGATACTCCCGTACACGCCGGATCCATCTGAGTGTACACCTATTTCCGAGACCGCCAGGCTTGCTGAAGAGCGTCGCGAGCTTGCCAAGACATTTACGACGCAAGAGCAAGAGCGGCAGAAGAGTATTCGTGATGGCTCGACCATTTCTGAGCCCACGTTGTTTCCTGGTGCGCTTGTGTGGCTCTCGATCCCGACCTCTGCAGCTGGCCTCTCTTCCAAACTACGTCCCAAATACGAAGGCCCCTACCGTGTCATCGAGCGCACCTCAACCGTCAATTATCTGATCGAACCCGTTGAACAATCTTCGGACATGCGCCGCCGTGGGCGAGACATCGTCAACGTGGAGCGCCTGAAGGCTTATTAGGACCCGCTCATAGTAACAAGCTGTTAGGTCGCCAGGCGGCTCCCTCTTCGACCCCGGGGTAATTGTAGCGAAGCCTCCGAACTCTGAAATGGGTCGAACTCTTGAGTACCTTCTAGTGGGGCTACCCAACAAGGACGCCGCTCGCGCTGAGAGCCCGTGCTTGGCTGTGACGGTCGCCATTGTATATTCTCACTCGTTGCCGGCTAATAAACGCCTTAACAATAATAATAATAATAATAAATCTAATAATAATAATAATAATAATAATATTAATATTACCGATGGAGATGGATCTATCCGTACGAAAAATGAAGCAATTGCCCCACCCTATTTCCTCCCTCAAGGCTATGTTGAAAATAAGTCCGTTTTTTTTTTAAGCGAAGCGAGGGCAGGCTGGAAAAAGACTTCGGCTGTGCGACGCAACGATGCCGGGGGCCTGTTCACTATCCCGCATAGATGCAAGTTACACATAAAAAAAATTAATTTCCTGTTGACCGACTGATTCTTACGGCACTGCTGAGGCAGAGTGGGGTTAGTTTAGTCTATTTCTACCTAAAAATGGCTTAAGCCACCTTTCGTAGTAATGGCGATTACAGCAGCATTCTCTGAAAACGTTCAGATGAACTTTTTTGTTAATTTTTAGTAATATCCCTAAGAGGGGAGATTAGGAAAGAGGAGGAAAAAGTAGTTGGCAAGAAAACATGTTCTAGCGATCACGCCTTGATGCAGGCTCACTTAGAACGAATACCATTAATTCTTTAGCACGTACACGCCTAGTTCTTGCCACGTTCATGTTTACGATCTGCCACCACTATAAGGAACACGTTTCATCTCAGTGTTTGGTCCCGAACTACGTGCTTATTTCTGCCGTCAACAATATCCTATAAAGAAGAAATAGAAAAAAAGGCAAGGCCGCTCGGTAAACGTTAAGTGCGTCCGATCGACATGCGCTGTGCAAGATTATTCTTGACACGTACCCAGGGCAACAAAAATAGCAGCACCAAAAATTGAGGATGACGCATTGCTGAAGTAAACAGCTGATACCCTTCCAGCTACCATG
This sequence comes from Rhipicephalus annulatus, assembly GCA_013436015.1. Taxonomy (NCBI): domain Eukaryota; kingdom Metazoa; phylum Arthropoda; class Arachnida; order Ixodida; family Ixodidae; genus Rhipicephalus; species Rhipicephalus annulatus. The sequence goes on from WOVY01008283.1 coordinate 13,884, forward strand.
TTGTTCACGCAGGCGCATATTTAAAGATTGATGATCCATGCTTGCCTTTAACTCGTCCTTCGGTCGAGATACTGTGTGTAGCAACACGACTTACAGAAAGTTTCCATCGTTTATGCAGCTTTTATTTGATTCTTGATTCCTACTACTGAGAACCTAAACCAGGCTTTTAACGGTGCGAAAAGAAAAAAAAACACCCTTGAGTGAGTGCACACTGTAGTTTAATGAAGTTTTACGTCATGCAGCTGCCTTGAACCGTTGCTCGAGAGACAGGCCGCAACTATGCTTTCATATATCTCGTCACCTTCGTACTTTATTTTTCGTGGAACTTTTATTCGCAGTGATCGATACTTCGGCAAGAAGTTGTCGAAGGCCGGAAGTTTCTCTATGAAGGATGTGAGGAAGTAATGGTGGTTTGCCCCGCCCCCTGGCATCTTTTTTGTCTATTTTTGGAAGGTTGTCTTTGCTTTCTTTTTTACAAAAAAAACACTTAAGTTGACTGTCAATTTTCTCAAACCAGTGCCCTTTACAACGAAAATCAACAAAAGCAGGCTCGAATGGTCTGTTATCGCAATTTTAACATTCTAACTATAAAGCTCCTCTCATAGGTTCGAGATAACTAAATTCTGGCACATTTCACCAGGTAAGTGTGCCGGTATTTTTTATCCTCATTTTTTTTACATGGGTGTAAGGACAAGTATTTTAGAAGAAGCAGACTAAGAAAACATAGATGATCCAAGGCCACTTTACAAATTGATCAACGTGAGAACTGCCTCGAAAAAAGCGTTGAAGTCGTTAACAGCGCTCTTCCGTCCTCCTATCTTTCTTATCATCAGTCGGTAAGACCTCCTTTAAGAAAACTGACGATTACTATAAGATTTAAAATAAATAAAGCACCAATGCACACCACACCAGTAGTCAATTTTTCCTAAGCAGAAAAAAACTAAATCTGCAAAAGTATTCGAATGTAAGTGTCTTCAATTGTAAGAAGGCCACTCACATTCAGGTTTCCCGGGTAAGCACTCAGTCCCACTGTTACATCGCAAGAATCTGAGGTCGTCAATTCTCAGCTGCGGTATACCAGCATCTCCTGCTGCGGGTGAATGCAAAACTTATTCTGTATTGGGATCATGGTCCAGGCTAGTACATAAAGCCGGAGCTTACACCACCGCATTAAGGGAGCATTTGTATTATTTTCTTAATTTTTTACTCTGATGACTCAATCATACGCCATGAAATTTTTGTTTAAACTGTTCGTGATGCTACTCATTACTACTATCAGAATCTCACAGAACTCAATTTGATTTCGTTCACTCTTGTTGAAATTATTTAACTTTGGCTTCAATATATATATGCCACAAACAGTCAGAAAAAGAAGGAAAGACTAGTTTATGATCGCGCCTTGTCCTCCTAGACCCTTGTTACTAAAAAAAAAGAGTGTGCCTAGATCTGAGTTGTGCTTAAATTACAGGAAATTCTGTAGGTGCCTACTGAATTTGCTTTCTTGCCACTGCAGCATACGCGATGACATTCAAGATGTTCCAGAAGACATACGCTCAGGCGAATATAAATTTTTGTACCACTCCACTTTAATGAGAAGGGGCGTAGTCGGAGCTCGCGAAAACTTTTATGACTTGCTCGGAAATTCGTGGTGGTGTCTTTTTTTCGCTCTGTTTTTGTAAAAGAGATCTATAGCGTTGAAAAAACTGTTCATTTGCACTTTCGTTGCGTAACGTGTATGTCTCTCTGAGGAAGCCGCACTACAATCTTCTCTTTTATGACTGGCCATCTTGCTCTTTAGCTGTTGTTCATTTATCTGCCTGTTTCTAATTTTCTCTCTATCTCCAAATTTTGCATGCGTACTCTCTTCTAATTGCTCGTAGTTTACGTGCCATAACCACAATATGATTGTGAAGCATGCCTAAGTGGTGGACTGCGAAATTATTTAAACTATCTGGTATTCTTCGAGCTGCCCCCAAATTTACGCAGACGAGCGTTCTTTTCATTTAGGTACCTTTTAATAGCGACCGTTGTTGCCGTGGCATGACTGCATAAAGGGTACGTAAGCATTGCATCTTTCCCCGTAGTAATAACTAGAACCAGCATCTTACTCAATTTCTAAATAATCTATTTTTATTGAATTATACGTACCGCCAAACGACAATTATAAAAGCTACCATGCTTTGCAATAAATAGGTGCACGTTGCTCAGCAACTGGAATGACACTGTCGGCCTGCATGACGACTCGCGATTTGTGAGCCAACGGTGAAAGGCGAGTTTTCACTCGGGATTTCAATTCAATTCCGCTTAATTGTTCAAATCTCACCACAATGCGGGAGCAAGGTCTTATCTTGAATAAGATATCGTAATGAGTTTTATATCGGCTCAAAGGGGGTGCCGGGCGCCATGCGGGTCAGCCATCTCATTTCAACTGCTTATACCTGTACGGTGCGTTGAACCATCTATCTTTTTGCGTTTAATGCAAAGACGCAAGGGACAGGTCCAATATAATGATTCACTTCCCAACCTGGTTTCCTTATGTCTTCGTATTAGCATGTAGATATATGTGGATACGTGCCGACTGAACGTAGAAGGACGCTGAGGTTAGCGTATGGGGGTGAATAATTGTAGCGATGTAAAAAACTTGGTTCGCGAAACACTTTGGTGGGGTGCACGTAAGTAACTGAATAAAATGGTAGATGGTAACAGAGGTATACACATCGGTCAAATCTTGCTCGTTTCTGTCCTATGGATTCCCAACTGAAGTAAATTTATCAGAAAATAGAGAGAAAGGTAAAATGACTATTAAAAACAATCCGGCAATACCCACACATATCTCCGCTTGTGGAAGTAACGTGACAACGGTGTAATTTTTTATTGAGCGAAACGTTACGAAATGATGCTAAAATATCAACAAGTGGACTACCATTTGTTCAATAGTTGCATATGTTTTGTATAATCAGTTGTTTGCAGTTGCGTAACAATTCCAACAGCAAAATCGACGTTACCGATACTAGAAATGGTTGGATGATATGTAGCGCTTGTGCTTACGAGGATAGTAGCCCTGGATTTTGTTACCTACGCCAACTAGAAGGTCTGACACTTAAACAATTGACGTTAATCGGACGTGACGCTCATATGATAGAAGTGTATATGTAATGTTTATAAAATTAGATAGTAAGCCTTGCAACCACAGTCACCAACACTACGCCTGCATAGTTTTTTTTATTTTAAAGCCGTTTTGATTTTTGCCATGGTTCTGTAGTTGAAAAATTGATTGTCAAGCAGAATTCTATGATTTCATTCCTATAATTAAACTCGGATTTCTGGTGTTTGCTTTCGTCGGGTCAACATTACCGGTGTAAGATCTTCTTAGCGCTCTCGCGTTTAAATTGCCAATTCCTGTTTTCACCAGTTCAGGGTAGATATAAACTGTCAATCACTTGCGGCGCATGCCCACATACCTCGATCTGTGGTTTGTGGGTATGTGCTATATGTGTCTAGAGGAAAGAATTTGTTGATGTCCGTGACGGCATTTTCACGTTGGTCATGCTATGAACAGGTAAACATATATATTAAACCCTCTTATCTCCCCATACTAGTCTTTACTGATTGATTGATATGTGGAGTTCAACGTTTCAAAACCAGCATATAATTATGACAGACACGTAGTGGAGGGCCCCGGAAATTTTGACCACCTGGGGTTCTTGAACGTGCACCCAAGTCTAGGCACACAAGCCCACAGCGTTTTGGCCTCCGTCAAAAATGCAGCCGCCAAAGCCGGAATTAGACCGCGCGACCTGCGGGTCAGCAGCCGAGTACCTTATCCACTAGACCACAACGGCGAGGTTCCCATACTAATCGTGGTCTATCTTAAGTTACGGAGGTGATCCTGAGAGCACAAAGACGTAGATAGATAGATAGATAGATAGATAGATAGATAGATAGATAGATAGATAGATAGATAGATAGATAGATAGATTTGGCAGTACTCAAAAAAATGCTTTACATTTTAGAACAATCTAGTATGATACGGAAGGGGCAGTGAGCTTGATTTTGCGTGGCGTTGATGATTTTAAACGCACAAGAAAGGCAGGTCGTAAAGTTAGTTCAGATTGTTAGACTTAACACGAAACAGTAACAAGGAATGCGAAAATTTGCCAGTAGAAAGAAAGGCAATGTTGAAGGTAGAGACTTGTTATTCTGAACTAAGTCTCGTAAAGCTCTTCCTACAGACGAACACGAAGTTGAAAAAACGCCCATTTTTTACGCGGGTAAAATCTAATTTATTCATGTACAGGCGGAAGTACAGGACTGCAATTCAAAATTTCCTCTCAACTAAGAGAAAAATTCTGAGCGATGAAATAACAACGAGATAGAGATAAGAACTGCACATCCGAAAGAGAAGCTGCGAAGTCTGCAATCTCGGGAGCGAATTTTTCACTACCTTTACTCGCACCCTAGAACACCGAGCGAATGAAATCCATTAGCGTGAAATGAGTATCGTCTTGCGAACCAAGAAGAGTCCCTTAGAAAGAATCAAGATTAATGCGCGGCGTATGAGAGATGTCATCTGCCCACTGTTTCATTAGGCGGGCTGCTTTCTGCGCGGCACTTTCAAAATATGATTATAACCCAACTTTCGAGAACCATTGATTCTCAGTGAATTCTCATTCCCTGTGGCTTGCTCACACTCGTAATAATCATTTCCAGCATTCGTTTCTGCGACATTCGAAGCTTGGTGCTCTGCTGACCTTGTTATTTGCTGCGATTGAGAAATTAGCGCTGTCTTGAATAGCATTAAAAGCAATCTTTGTAAAAATATGTGAACGAATAAATGAACTATTTATTAAAACTAGTTTGGTTATCCTTCAAAAAGTGCAGTTATCGGGAAGCCGTTGTAAAGGAGTTATTCTTTTTTTAGGGGCGAAGCTTCTTATAGCGGCAATCGTTCGTCCCTCGTAGCCGTTGTAGTATTGTGTAACAAGTATAACATTTTGACCTCCAAGGTGGTGCCGGTGAGAGATTTCTTCTGCGCGTTGTTGAACAATAAAAGATAGTGCTCAATGTACATGCCAATGGCTGCTAAGGGGGAATGAGAGACAGGAGAATTCGGCTTTTAGTTAACGCGTATGCTGCGCATTTTTTATTGCTCAACAACGCCCAGAAGACAAGAAAGGGTTGCTACGTTATACTCGCTGGGCGTAACTTCCTAGGTTTTAGAAAGGTTTTATTTTATTTATTTATTTATTTATTTATTTTTATTTACAGGTTCTGCAGGCCTATACTTAGGCCCAAGCAGGAGGGGCAACAACAACAAAAAAAGTACAATGTCACAGCACTTAATTAGACAACTTATAGTGCACTTGCACAACAGTGTTACGGCACATAAACAGTGATCAGAACACTCATGCGCAGCAGAAGTCAACTAACTACATTACTCGGGCACTGCGAATACACACCATATGGATACATCATTCAGAACTAAACAAAAAAGTTTCAAGCTGTTTTTCAATATCTTCGGACTGAAAAGCACTTATTGGCAAAGAGTTCCAGTCAGCAATAGTCCTAGGGAAAAAACTATTTTTAAAAGCAGTGGTACGGGCAAAAACTGGCGCCAATGAATATTTATGCTTATGTCTTGTTTTTCTAGAAGATAGAGGTTTCACACAGTTGGGCAGACTTGTTGTAACTTTACCGGAAAGAATTTTGTGTAGGAACGTTAACCGATTAATTTTCCTGCGAGTTTCCAGTGTTTGGATGTCGTTCAGTTGCATAAGTTGTGTTGGCGAATCATATCTTTTATATTTGCTAAATATAAATCTGACAGCCTTCCGTTGAACTTTTTCAATCAAGGCAATATCTTTTTTACATTGAGGGTCCCAAACAACCGAGGCATATTCAAGTTTTGATCGGATGCAGGTGTTATATGCCAATAATCTGGTCTCCTTCGTTGAGGATTTAAGTTTCCTCTTAAGAAACCACAGTTTCCTAAGTGCAGCCGTGCATATGCTTGTAATGTGGTCTGACCACGTAAGTGACTTTGTCAAAGTGACTCCTAGATATTTGTATTTTTCTACGTCTTTGAGTGGGTTATTGCGGAGAAAATAAGTATAAAGGCTGGGAGTTCGTTTTCTTGTTATTCTCAAGAGAACTGTTTTGTCACTATTAAGTTCCATGCCCCAGTTTTGACACCACTCATCTATACTTGTAAGAGACTGTTGAAGTAATATGTGGTCATTTACACAACATATTTCTTTAAAAATAACACAATCATCCGCGAATAATCTGACGGATATGTCCTTATGTACAACATCAACTAAATCATTGACAAAAATTAAGAATAACAAGGGGCCTAACACACTACCTTGTGGCACACCAGAAGAAACATTTAGCGAAGAAGAAGAACAACCCCTGACCTCAACAAATTGAGTTCTGTTATTTAAGTACATATGAATCCATTTAACGATACCCGAAGGTAGCCCAATATTTTCGAGTTTAAACAAAAGTTTTCCATGAGGCACCTTATCAAACGCTTTGCTAAAATCTAAAAAGAACACATCAGTCTGCCCAGATATATCTAGAACCCGTGCGAATTCATGTACTGTAGACACAAGCTGTGTTACCGTAGACATATTTTTTCGGAAACCATGTTGATTAGGCGACAAAATATTATTTTCTGATAAAAATGTGTTAATGTAATTTGCAACAACATGCTCTAACATTTTACAGCAGCTACTAGTGATAGAAACAGGACGGTAGTTTGTCAAGGAATAGCGGTTACCCTTTTTAAAGATCGGCACAACACGAGCTTTACGCCAATCGGCTGGTATCTGACCATATTTGAGTGATACATTGAAAAGGGCAGTAAGGAAGTCAGTGATTTGTTCAGCATAGCGTCGTAGGAATGAATTACCAATGCCGTCAGGGCCTGACGATTTCTTAGGATTAACCTTAAGTAACATTTGTAAAACACCTTCACGAGTTATCAGAACATCATCCGTGATTATGGGCATCGGGTCTCGCAGTTCATAATACTGTGGTTCGGAAAAGACGCTCTGAAAGTATTTATTAAAATGATCAGCAATTAGTGCCGGATCTGTTATCGTGACCTCATCAACTTGTATTTCAGAAACGCCTTCTTTAGTTTGCTTAAGATAGCGCCAAAATTTATCAGGATCTGTCCTGATGAATTCAGGTAGTGTGTCGTTAAAAATTGATGCCTAGCCTTACTAACACTCTCTAATAATTTTTCTTTAAGATCGGAAAAATGTTGCGTACTAGTCTTGTGTTTTTTTCGTAACCTTTTTATCTTTCTCTTGATCTGTATAATCTCACGGTTTATCCATGGGTTATGTGAACGCCTGCGTATTCTCCTAAGCGGTACAAAGTTCTTTGTACAGAAGTCCACAATACCACGGAAGCGTTGCCAGGCTCTATCAACATCACTAACAGATGTGGGGAGATGTGTTTCTAAATAATCAATTACTGCAACATCATCCGCTCGATTGAAATCTCTTACAACACTTTCCACTGGCGTTTTCACTGATTTACAACGTCCATGCCTGTCCCAAACAAATGATATTAATCTATGGTCAGAAATACCGGTTTCAACTGTGATAGTCGCTTCGGTAAAGAGTTCCGTTGTAAATAGCAGATCAAGTATCGAACTCCCCCTTGTGGGGTGTCCTACCATTTGCTCAAGGCCTAGAGAAAACATTATGTCTAAGAGTGTGTCAGCTGAAGAAGAAGTACCATAATTTATATCATCCCAATTAATGGCTGGCAGATTGAAGTCACCCGTTAAAATAAGATTTTTGCTTCGTAGACGTAGTAGTTCATCGTACAAACCGCTCATAAAAGAATCATCAGCATTAGGACATCGATAAACCGCACAGAGAAAAAATGACATATCAGCAAATGAAAGTTTTAAAAGCAGACTCTCTCTCACTGGAAAACGCTCAGCAATAAATACATCAATGCCATACTTGATAATGACAGCCACTCCACCGCCCCGAGAACCACGATCACATCGAAAAAGTTGGTAGTTCGGCGGAACTATCTCGCTATCGCCAATGGCTTCATGTAACCAAGACTCTGTTATCACACAGACATGTGGATCGTGCGTGAGCAAAATATTTTCCAGCTTTTCAATTTTATTTGTTATACTCCGTGCATTGAAGCAAAGCAAACGAAGTTGGTGCTCCCCTAAGTGCTAGCTGGGATTCCCTACGGCACTCTCATGTGACACTTTCCTACGCGCATTAAGCGAGTCGTCCCAACAGAAAAAGGTGTGATCAATACGAAGCTTATCGTGAACAAGAGCAACCTTGCTACCGCTTTCTCTGTCTGCTTTTGCAGTTGCCCATAGCAGTTTTCTTTTACGGAGTGTGTCAGGACAGTAGTCATTTTGAAGATAAATTTTGGTTCCCTTCAGCTTATGTGCTTGACGCAACACAGCTTGCTTTTCCGTATAATCTTGGAAAAAAAGTATAACAGGACGTCTGCTTGATACCGGCTTGCCTAATCTATGAATCCGCGCAATTGTCGTGCATTTCACCCCTAATCGATCATGAATATGCCCCTTCACTACCTTTTCACGTAGCTCTGCTTCAGATTCACTCCCAGCAGCGCTGATACCAAATACAAGAAGATTATTCCGGCGACTGCGATTCTCAAGGTCAACCAGCTTGGACTGATGAATATCGATTAACTGCTGAATGGAATCTACAGACTCCTGTATCGATTCGCTCACGCCCTTCTGAGTTTGTAGTTGCTTAACATTTGCTTCTAAATTATTCAGACGCACTCCAAAGGTGCTTATTAATGATTCTGTTGAGTCTAAACGTGCTCTAAGGCTTACAAGTTCTGCTCGGATATCAGATTGTCCCTTCAAGAGCTCATGAAACATTTCATCAACAGTTGGCCCAGGGTTTTGCTCGACATCTCCACACAACAATAACTTGCAAACAAAATAACATTCATATGCAATAATAAGACATGTCCGTGGGCACGGCACAATGAGAAGTACAATTTCGTCTCCAGACCTATGATTTGAAAGAGAAAAACTAACCTGTACAGCGAAAAAGAAGCGTTTCGTTAGCGGCATCTTTCCAGCCGCTTCGCCGTGCCCACTGAAGGTCCAACTGTGTGGCCTGTCTTTAAAAGGGCGATCCAACGATGACGTCACGGGCATGCAATGTTCCAGAGGGGGCGTATCCAGTATGTCCAAATTCGAGAGAGCGTTCGTCCGCAGTGCCATGAATACAGTGAACTAGTATACACCATCAACTCGCGGTGGGTAAAGGTGGCAAGTAGACACGAAGCGCAAGCCGTAAGAAAGTGTGCGTGTGCCTCCTCTCATTCAGTCCTTGGAATGTCCACTGGATGGGGAATATATGATTAAAAGATGCGAGATGGTGGTACTTGGAGTGTTGAATAGGTGGACGAACGGACACACAGACAGATGCATGGACGGACGCAGGAACGGATGCATAGACAAAAGTAGGGACGGACGCACAGACGCACGCATGGACGGGCGGATGGACGCACGGGCGGCCACACAGACGCACGCATGGATAGACGGAAGCAAGAACGAATGGACGGACGGTTGCTTCGCCCCACTATCCATCATTCACTCCATGGATATGCTGCCATTTTTTTCTTTGAAGTAAAGAGATAGGGTATGTGCAAAAATTACGCGAAATTGGCACGAGGAACGTAATAATATTAAGTGGAGTTTTACGTGCCAGAACCAGCACATTATTACGCGTGGATGACAGTGGAACTTTAAACCATTTGGTCCTCTTAAAACGCTCTGACATAGCATGGTACATGGGCTTCTAGCATTGCGACAACCTTAAAATGGGACTGCCGTTGCCGGAAACGAACTCTCGACGTTCGGGTAAGAAGCCTAGCATCATATATTAACGCCATTGCGACGAACTAACGTGTGTTTCCTTGCGCATTTTACTAGCAAATTCAGTCATTAAAGTGTGGCAGCTTGGGCTAGTTGGTATGACATGACGATAGTTATAGCGCGAGAACATAACGACCAGGCAGATACCTTCGTGTCCGTCTTGTCTGTGCATCGTCGTTCTGTTCTCACGCTATAACTATCGTCGGTCATTAAATTGTGCTTATAAGCAAACATTGCCGAGTCTATGGTTTTGTGCAGTTTTTTCTTCATATTTAATGTTTAATCTTTTGAGAAAAATGTGCTCAAGTGCATGGACCAAATATTTTCTCTAATTACCTTATTTTACAATCCTTTGAGCAATGGACTAGATATTGACTTGAGGTACCCATGACAAAAACAAACCCTTCAAAGAATTATCAAGGACAGGGACATATATAGTTCATTACCTTACTTCACGCGTAGAGGAGTTAGCTGTTACGGCATTTCATAAATTTTGGATAACCAGCAGACCCAACAGTTACTGGTGTTTGCCATGTTATCCAATTAGTCTGCCACTAACTCAGCCGACATACTATGATTTTATTGCCTAATATTATAACCTGGCGGGGAACAATATACTTCACAACTTCTTGGAAGCGGTTCGGATTTCGCAATTTGCGCAATGCTTCAGGACTCACAAGCAGTTGCAACGTAAGTGAGGTTGCATTATTGGGCAGAAAAGTGTGTATATATATATTTTTTGCAGAGGTGTCCGAAGGGGCGTATTATTTGTGGCGTAAACTTGAATAAATTCTTTCAATATGGCGCTTCTCAAAACATGGGAATTTTCTGAAGCGTGGTCTTTTATTAACCGCTTAGAATCACGTGTTTTTTACATGACCTGTTCCTGTAGATCTGCGAAAATGCTCTTCCTAAGTGTTGGCTCCGCCTGAAAGAAATCAACGAAGTGTGAGACATTCTGCGAAGACCGCAACACGATTCTGACAACGAACATGGCGCTCAGAACAACAAGTTTCGAAAACGTCCATTTTCACGCCACCGTTAAATGAGGTGAAGATAATAGGGGTTGTTAAGGTAGCAATGATGGCAGATACAGTGCACTGAATTTCGTCGTATGTATCTATTTGGGTAGCGTGGAGTAAAATGAGGCACGGAGATAACGTGACATTTGCCTTTGGTGACTTCTGTAGCCAATACAAAAAGTACTTTTCTTCGTTTCTATATTCCAGCAATAGGTGTTGGTAGTTGTATACCTTTTTATGCGTAAAAGTTTGCCATTGCTTACAGCGTTCACGTTGCGAATATTACATGGCTGGTGTCGGTGCGCTCGTGATCCGTCTAATAGGGACGAAATTTTGCTCGGCGAAATTTTTCGATCTGTGCATGAAGCTACTTTGACGGCAGTACAACAACTTACGATCACCCCAGCTAGCTGCTAAGACTCAGTTCTTGCCTCCGCCGTGCAAGATATATCCATTAAGAACTACCTCTGGTTAGCCTGCCTGCTACACTATTCATCTTCCACCTTTTTTTTTCTAGCTAGTTGTGTGTTCAGGCTGCGTCCTTTTTTTTATTGAAAAGTGATGTCAGAAAACCTGAGGGCCGTGAGTTATTTGACGTATCCATGTGGGAGGTGGTGGCCAGATACTGCACCAGGGTGGCCAACCCTTCTCTGGTGAGGGAGTGCGTTCCCGGCGGTGGTTACCGGTGAGGCCGCACCCCAGGCCTCGTAATGCAGTTCCATCACCACGCGGATTTTCTTTTTTTTAATCCGGTTGGGAACTGAGCAGCACCGGGATTTGAACCACGGGCCTTTTGCATGCGAGGCGGACGCTCTAACCACTACGCCATCACTGTGCCGTCAAATAACTCACGGCCCTCAGTCCCCAGCAGCTGCGAAGCAAGTGACCACGGCGGCGGTCAGATCTGCAACGCAGCAGAGGGTGCTAAGAATCTCTGGATCCGGACAGGCCGCCAATGGAACCTGAACTTGGCAACGTTTAACGCTAGAACCTTATCTAGTGAGGGAAGTCTAGCTGTTCTGTTTGAGGAGCTAGAGGGTGTTAAATGGGATATAATAGGGCTCAGTGAGGTTAGGAGGACAGATGAGGCCTATACGGTGCTAGAGAATGGGCATGTCCTTTGCTATCGGGGCTTGGCTGACAGAAGAGAACTGGGAGTGGGATTCCTAATTCGCAAAACATAGCTGGCAACATAGAGGAATACTACAGCAATAGTGAAAGGGTGGTAGGTATCGTAATTAAGCTGAATAAGAGATACAAGATGAAGGTGGTACAGACTTACGCGCCTACATCCAGCCATGATGAAGCTTCAGTTGAAAGCTTCTATGAAGACGTGGAATCGGCAATGAGTAGGGTAAAAACACAGTATTCAATACTGATGGGAGACTTTAATGCAAAGGTAGGGAAGAAGCAGGCTGGAGACCAGGCAGTAGAAGATTATGGCATCGGCACTAGAAACGCCAGAGGAGAGCTACTAGTAGAATCCGCAGAACGCAATAATTTATGGATTTTGAATACCTTCTAAGAGCAAAAAGCTTGTTGGCATTCCCTGATCATTTTCCCAGAATGGCTTGGCAGAGAAACTGTTTTGATCATGTGGCAGCATTTTGTTAGGGATGTGCAAATAGTAACATTTTTTTTAGATTTGAATACGCTTTTTATGTAACTCTTATATGGCTCTCAATTTTACATATATGATTTTATGGCCGAATTTAATGTACATTTACAACAAAATGAAGCCCACAAAGCACATTTACTCTGCAAGATTTAGCGCATTGAAGTTATGCAACACTTCCGCAGAATAGCCAAGATTGACTGATGTGCAGACAATGAAGGAAGCTCACAGTAGTTACACATGGGAAGGCACTTCACAAAGTGGGAATATCCTGACCTGCCATTCCCTTATTTTAACTTTATAAGAACCAAATGCCTAAGTTATATGTAGGCTTATGCGACCACAATGAGATGTGCATTGAATATGGGCTAGGTGTATTTTAACTCTCCGCAATGCTCTTGCCCATTGTATAATAAAAGAATTTCATCGAATAAGATGTGTGTGTGATATGAATAGTAGTGTACAGTCCGGAACCTATCTTTGTGCTGGCGTGTACGATGAGTCATGTATAAATAACTCGCACACTCGACCTGTGGATTACACTTCGACAAATGATGGCTGGGCTTATCGCAATGGTCTTGATTCTAGTGTCTGGTGTTTTTTTTTCAGGTTGTAAGTCCATGCGATGAAGGGCTAAATTTGTGGCTCAACTTCTGCCAAAACCTTTGCTCATCATCTGTTAGTATAAACCTACTGTCTGTGAACATGTCCAAACATTTTCATACATCTAGTAAATACTACCGTTACTCAATCACTATAGCCACAAATGAGCCTAAAAAGTGGTACATGTAAACTTTATAACCTAATGTGTCTTAATACGTAGGAGCTCAAATGGACTTGCTACTTGTTCGCATTTTGTTTTAAAGGATTCACGCTGCAGCTGCATCTTGCATTGCTTTTTGTTTATGTTTTACAGTTTAGAGGTGCAATATGTTTTATATTGGTGGTGTTATCACTGCTCTTTCTCGACTTTGATGACAAGGGAGCTCTGCCCACACAGCACCGTATCCTTACTGTTTTATGCATGATATTTTGGAAAGCCTGTAAAGTCAATGCGAGCAGCAGCCTACAAAGTGCAAGCAAATGGTGCTCAATGTGGGATCGGTGTAGTTGATTTGGTCGTCGGCTTGCTGGAACTAGCGCATTATGAAGAAATTACTGAAGCGTGTTTCTTGACCAACCACCACAAATGATCCTTATGGTCTGTGGAATCTGCCCTGTGTAATGGTTCAGTACTTGCATGAGGGACACGATGCATTAAAGAAAATCCGTAAACTGGGCGAGGGTGTGTTCGAGCTGGCGTTTCGACAAGTCCACTTGTCGAAACATCAGCTCGAGCACACACCAACGTTTATGGATCTTTTCATTGCTAGCTTCCATCTTCCCCTCTGTGTCGTTTTTTGGACGACACATTTTATTTAGTCTAAAGCTTCTAATCTTGTCAGCCTTGCAGGATTGTGCTGTCACTGAATGTACAATCAAACCTGCATATATCAGACCCCCCACATATGCTGAATTATTGTTTATGTTGAACTGTTGTGAAATTACCTTGAATATGTTTACTATATATAGAGCATTTATGTATAGAATTACCTCTATACAGATCTTTATCTCTTACAATTTTGATATACCTTGGTTCAACTGTATGCTGTAATAGTACGTACAGCTTTGTCGAATATCACTGTAACAAACCTCAATTGAATCAAATTTGAATTGTAAGGAACTGCATATTTTCATTTCCAAATCTTAGCTTGATCAAAAACCATGCAATTTTTTTTCTGCGACTTACCTCGGTAACTTGGTTCCACAGTTTCAACTTATTGAAATCCTTATGTATCCCATACACACATTTGGTTCCTTCATGACGAATGAAAGCCATTTCTTGCGATTGCCCTTCTGCATGGAAACATCGCCGGCGAGTGACAAAAAAGTACTGTCAGAAAAGCATCATTGAATGCACCGCCATACTATCAAGCTTAATTTTTTTTTATTGAGGTGGCAATTATAGGACATTTCAGGCACATTTTTGCTATAGCTTTTGCCATGTGGTTATGCATGGTGTCCAAAGCTATAATATCACTGAAGTTTAACTGTGCACTTGTGAATGCGCTGGATCTCATTCGATCCGTGCACAAGCCATAAATTCTCGCGCGAGCGAAAATGTGCAAGGGCAGCCGATTATTGTCGCATTGG
>WOVY01008284.1:0-14129 GCA_013436015.1 Rhipicephalus annulatus
AGTACCTTGATGAAACCATACGTTCAACGCCAAGCGGTCGTAAATCTGCTGTTGAATGCTCCAGAGGAAGAGGGAGAAGAAATTTTGAGTTCTAGTGATTTAATCGAAAGGGGATCGGAGGTAATCTTGGAGCAGTTGAACCTAGAGCCTAGGTTAAGTGAAGTCCAGAAAGAGGACCTGAGAAGGATTGTTTCCGAGTTTCAAGACGTGTTTTCGGACCGTCCCGGAAACACGACGGTGATAGAAGACGATATCAAGCTAACTTGTGAGGAGCCAATTCGTAGCGAGCCGTATTGTTGTTCCCCTGTGCAAAAGCAGATCATGAAAGAGGAGAGCGATAAAATGCTGGAGTTGGGAGTCATAGTACCGGGCGAGAGTGACTTTACATCGCCTCTAATATTGGTTCATGTGCCGGGAAAAGATCCGAGGCCATGCATCGATTATCGGCGTCTTAACGCCATAACTCGGGACCAAACTTACCCGATACCAAACCAAGAAGAGAGGGTAGAAACTGTGTCACAGTCCAGCTATATTTTCACGTTAGACCTCGTGCGAGGGTTTCGGGAAGTTCCCCTTACAAAGCGTGCTAGCCGCTATGCCGCATTCGTTTCTCCATTTGGAACGCATCGTCCACTTAAACTGAGCTTTGGATTGAAAAAGGCGCCCTTTGTTTTTCAGGCTTAATTGACCGCGTTCTTAAAGGCCTGTCTTAGTTCGCTCTGCCATATCTTGACGATGTCACGATCTTCTCAAACAACTGGGAAGAACATGTCGAGCATTTACGCGTCGTCTTGAACAGGTTGAAAGAAGCTGGTCTTACAGTGAAATCTACTAAATGTCACTTTGGGTGCTGCGAGGTGTCTTATTTGGGACACGTTGTGGGGCATGGCCGGCGTAGACATTCAGAAATTAAGGTAGCCGCCATCGTGAACTATCCACGACCAACCACAAAATCAGACATAAGGGCATTCTTGGGCCTAGCTGGATACCATCAGCATTACGTGCAAAACTACTTTAGCATTGCCAGCCCTCTAACTTCCGCACTTCGAAAGTCCGAGCTGGTTAAAGTAGTATGGGACTCAGAAAAGGAGGATGTGCTTTGCCAGCTGGAACAGGCCCTAAGCGGAAAGCCCGTTCTCATGACACCCGATTTCTCTAAGAGATTTGTGATTCAATGCGACGCGAGTGATCGTGGCACGGTAGCTATATTGTGCTAGGAAGACAGTGCTCTTAACGGAAGGCAAGTTTTGTATTTAGGTCGAAAACTCAGCGGCAGGGAAGAGACATATAATGCCTCTGAAAAGGAATGCGCTTGCCTCGTGTGGGCCGTTCAAAAGCTAGCTTGTTATGTCTCCGGTTCGAGGTTTGTGGTCGAAACAGACCACTGTCCTCTAACCTGGTTAAATAACATGTCGCCTAAAAGTGGCCGGTTTACTGAGGTGGAGCATGATACTCCAACAGCACAACTCTGACATTCGCTACAAAAAAGGAAAACTAAGCGCTAATGCAGACGCATTGACCCATGCGTTTAAGTTGGTACCTTCTCCACCTTTCGGTTTCTCGCTGGCGATTCGGGGCAAAATTTGTCCTCATCACGGCCTTAGCTGAGCGCTGTCGTCCAGAGTGATCTCAAGGGGCCAACTTTATGTTGTATTGTATTCGATATGTTGTTGTACGTGTCAAAATATGAGTTCTCATTTTAAAAGTCTTGTGTCCAACATGTGCATCTTGATTTTGTAGAGGGAACGAAATTCTGAGACACGTATCTAGGTATATGTTGTACCATACTTTGTCTGGTGTTCTGTCGGTTGACCGAGGGCACTTGCTTGTGTCGTGTGTTGTGTGTTGTCGAACCGTTCTTGCGAGTTGCGGAACCACGGACAAGTGCTGAGACTAAAATCGTCAGAAGAGACGAGCGAAGCTGGCCGGCAAGTTATGGCGACAAGCCAGTAGAGCTGGGATCCGTCCTCGAGAATGGGATGTGTTCACAAAACGGAGTCTGGAGCTGCATTCTCCCCATGGCCCTGGAGGCGAACCTGGAGGGACCTGGCGAACGAGCGCGCCCGACATCCGAGCCACGCAGAAGCAGCTCGTCTTTCCGGTGCATTGTCTGGCGGCGGGGGTGCCGTTACGCCTGCGAGTCCACACCAAACTTCAATGCCTCTGCAAAGGCAATCTGCGTCAAGGCCAGTGCGCGAGTCCGCCTGACGCGATAAACGCAACGACGTCACCAAGCGGCGGCACCATTCTGTCATGCAACGCACGGTGAGCTCCCTCAGCCCGCGAGCCCGTTGAAGCAATCAGCGCCTTCCAGTCTGGCGAGTCTTACGCAATGCATGGGAACGTCACTCGTCCTTGGCTGCAACTACGCGCAGCAATCGGCGCCTTCCAGTCTGGTGAGTCTTAAGCAATGCGTGGCAACATCCCTCGTCCTTGGTGCAACCACGTGCAGCGGCGGGCCCCATTGGAGGATTCCGACATTACGGCCAGCGGCGCTTCTGGTTGGACATTTGGTTACTCAAAAAACCCACCCGGTGCCTATAAAAAAGCCCTGAGGCGCGTCGCCAGCAGTAGACCTATGTGTCAGAGTAGCCTCTCGTTGCTTCGAGCCTCTTCGCAGTCGGCGTGCCCGGTGTCCTTTAAAGCGGCGAGTTTCGTAACGCCCTTCGTTACCTCGTCGACGAAGCGTCTTTGAAACATCGCACACGTGGGTCGACTGGTACCTCCTTCGTAACACCCGCACAGAAGGACTTCCTCCCGATGCTCCACCGAGCCTCGAGACGTGGGCTGCCCAGCTCAAAGCTGACGTCAACAGGGACACCAAAACTACCTGTACGGACCTTCCAACAGAAAAGACGGACAATCATCTCGCCCACCTAGTCGAGGCCAAGCAGTCTCTATTGGCCCGGTGGAAGGGCCAGCGCCTTAATCGGTGGTTACCCTTGCACATATCTCAGCTGAACAAGACCATAACGGATTACTATTGCATTCTTTCAAAACAGCAGTGGGACGAAGTTTGTAACTCGATTGATGGTCAGGTTCGTAATGATAAAACGTAGGCTTTACTCAAACATTTACTCAATGAAACCAACACCCGCACAAATCAGCGTCATTCGATCGTGAAGATACTTCATCAAGCTAAACGGGCAGTATCACTGCAGGATTTTGTCAAGAACCTCGTGGAGAAAGATCTACCGCTTCCCGCAAGCCCGGTGAACCCTCAACCCAATTACTCTGGTAGCGACAACACCAACTTAGACGCCAAATTTTTTATTGTAGATGTGTGCCGAGCTCTCTATGAGCTCAATGGTCGCTCAGCACCTGACCCCGACGGCACCAACAACAAGCTCCTACGCAACCTGGACGATCCCTCCGTCACTCACCTCACCGACACTATCAACGAAATATGGAAAAAGGGTGAAGTACCCGATGCCTGGAAACTAGCTCACACGGTTCTCATACCCAAACCGAGAAAGGCGCCAAGCGTAGACCACCTACGTCCCATATCTCTCACGTCCTGCGTGGGCAAGGTGGCTGAGCACGTCGTTCTTAACAGGGTTGGTCGACACCTCGAAGATAACGACGCCCTCCCGCGCCACATGATTGGCTTCCGAGCAGAGTTATCCACTCGACACGCCACGTTACTTCTAAAGCATCAAATTCTAGATGGCGGAAGCACTCTGTACACTCGTGCAATACTCGGTCTCGATTTAGAAAAGGCATTCGATACCATAATGCACTCGTCAATATTGAAAGCGATTGCAGCCTTCGGCCTAGGTCATCGATTTTACTACTTCATCCACTTTTTTCTTCTCCCGACACAGAGCCGTCCTCCGCGTGGGAGACCTAGTGTCAGAAGAAGTGGAGCTAGGACATTTGGGCACTCCTCAGGGATCCGTCCTCTCGCCCATGCTCTTCAACCTTGTGATGATCAGGCTTTCCGAAGGACTTTCGAAAATCGACAGGCTGAACCACAATATCTATGCGGACGATGTAACCATATGGTGCATCACAGGGCCGGATGGCTTCATGAGTCCGCCCTGCAAGAGGCTTCGACACCGCCGAGTCCTACCTCGAGCACACCAGTCTCAGGTGCTCACCCGTGAAGTCGGAGCTATTGATATATTTGCCCAAATGCCGGGAGCCAAGTCCAAAGGGTGGAAACCTCTGGCGGAACGCAATATCACCCTCCACACCATAGATGGTCGTACAGTACCCAGGGTAGACACAGTCAAGGTCCTCGGCATGATGATTGAGTCCCGTGGAACCAACACCCAAACAGTGCACACGCTCAGGACTAACACTCAGAGTGCCATACGACTCGTACGTATACAATGCAACCGGTACCATGGCCTCAAAGAAGACGACTTGCTGCGTCTTGTACACGCGTTTGTTTTGTGCCATTTTACCTACGTTGCCGCTATGCACAAATGGCTACGTGCTGAGCGCGATCAACTCAATGCGGTGATTTACAAGGTGGTACAAAGAGCCCTTGGCCTCCCTATCACCACTCCTACGCACAAACTCCTCGAGCTTGGCGTACATAACATGCTAGAAGAGATCGTCGAAGCTCAGGAACGTGTGCAATCGACCCGACTCACTACCACCAAGGCGGGCCGCCATATTTGGCGCGAGCTCGGCTTCTTCTCCTCGACGGCCAGGGACCCCCCAAAGTTGACTATCATTCCCCGTGAAATCTACGACCTTATCACGATCACTCCTATTCCGCGAAATGTACACTCCGAATACAACAGAGGCAGGCACTTGCGCGGGCGACCACCACCCTCAAACCCATAGACATGGAAGCGGGCAACGTCTCGTTCGTGGACGACGCTCTCTATCACGACAACCGAGCCTTCGCCGCGGTCGCGGTATCCGCGTAGCAGATTCTTAACTCGGCCACAATCTTTACCCGAAACCCTGAAGTAGTGGAGCAAGTAGCTATAGCTACAGCTATGCTTGACAGCAAACGGGAACTCGTCTAACGACTCCAGACCGGCCATCAAAGCCTTTGAACGTAGAGTCATCTCCGACCAGGCGTTTCGTATCCTGCGCAGAGCGGACCCGAGTGTCCTGAAGCACCACACTGTCATCTGGTTCCCCGCCTATCTCGGTCAGGTGCCGGATGCTCCATCCAACCGCAACGAGATTGCCCATGATGCAGGCGCGCACTTACCGACTCCACCGCCACAGGGCAACCCCCATCTTGCTGAGTTAGAGACCAATCATAGCACCAATTACGTACAATGACATAACAAAGCACTTTTACCTAGAACGCCGCATTTTTCCACCCCACTTTCGAAACTTAACAGACCGCAGGCATTAACCCTACACCTGTTACAGACACATATACCCAAACCTTGCCACGCTTCACGTTATTATCCCAATGCATACCCAAGCGACATATGCCCCTCGTGTGGACGCACGGCGACACTCGCACACATGCTCTGGGAGTGTATAAACATTCCTTCTTACTCTACCTCAAACAAGCGGAAGAGGTCCCTCAGGAGCTCACTTCTCGCCGACCAGCAATGGGCCGTCCAGCAGGCCCACGAAGTGACCGCCAGGTACTCCCTGTTGGTCCCTACGTGGGAGACGCCCGCTACGCACTAAGCGAGTCCTGCAGGACTAAAATGAAGTTTTTTTTCATTTCGATCTAAGGCATAGAAAGAAATAAAAAGAAGAAGTGTGAGAGAAATAAGAAAGACTATGAAAAACAAACTCAATCTGTGTTCACCAGGGGGTAGTGCTGGTGCTTGCCAGCATCTCAATTACTCAGATTGCTCAAACTTCATTTTGCTCCAACACAGAGAGACGCGTTATGAAATGGGGCATTGGAAAGGCTCAAAAGGCATGTCAGCGTGTCACAACGCTCAGCAATGTCAATCCTTTTAGGGGTGAAGCTCCTTAAAGCGGCACCCGTTCGTCTTTCGTCGTAGTCGTAGTGCGTAACCAGTCTTACGCTTTGACCTGCAAGGTGGTGCCGGTGGGAGATTTCTCCTGTGCGTTGTTGAACAATAAAAAAATCGCAGCGTGCGCGTTAACTAAAAGCCGAATTCTCGTGTCCCTCATTCCCAATTAGCAGCCATTGGCATGTACATTGGGCACTATCTGACAAGAAAGGGTTGCTACTCGCTGGACGTAACCTCCTTGGTTTAGAAAGGTTTAGCGAGTGTTGGGCCGCAGTGCCATGAATACAGTGAACTAGTATATACCATGAACTCGAGGTGGTTAAAGGTGGGAAGTAGACACGAAGCTCAAGCCGTAAGAAAGTGTGCGAGTGCCACCTCTCGTTTAGTCCTTGGAATGTCCGCTGAATGGTGGTGCTTCTACATGCCGAATATATGATGAAAAGATGCGAGATGGGGGTACTTGGAGTGTTTAGATGGACGAACGGACACACACATGCACGGATGGCAGCCTGGTTTGGACGAACGCATAGAGGACGCAGGGGCGGAAGCATGGACGGACGCAGGGACGGATGCATGGATGGACGTGTGGACGCACGAACAGACACACGCGCGGACGGTCACAGACGGACGCATGCACAGGTGGAAGCAAGAACGAATGGACGGACGGATGCTTCGCCCCACTCTGCATCATTCACCCCGTCGATATGCTGCCATTTTTTAAAGCGAGAATGCTTGCACACCTCCAATGAGGCAACCAGCGCGCGTCCCAGTGTATCTGAACGCTCCGTAGTTCCCCGAGTACCTGGTGCGCCTTTGCTTTTCCGTGCGTCAGCGTTGCTAGCAGATAGCAGATTGAAATAGATAGCGCATTTTGAAGCGAATGAAATTCGGTAAAGGTGAAGCGATGTCGGAGTTGAGACCTTTCTAGCAAGCCACGTAGTGTGTGTGTGTGTGTGTGGTGTGTGTGTGTGTGTGTGTGTGTGGTGTGTGTGTGTGTGTGTGTGTGTGTGTGTGTGTGTGTGTTGGGCAAAAAGTCATGAATCAATGGGAGCTTTCCCAATTGTCGGTAGTGTATTTTCCTTCTTTCGTGCAATTTAGCCAACATAGTCATAGATGAATATCTAATAACCTCGAGCCGTCGCGCCAGCAGAATGAACGCTCATTTGAATGACGCTTATTAGTTCACATACGCTCATTCTGGCAACGTCCGTAACATGTCTACGCACTCTCTCTCTGCCACAGTTATAGAGATAAAGAATGACACGTGAGATGGCGTCATCAGTGTCTCGTCAGTTCATTTATTTTTGTAGCTGCTGGAATCTCATTTGAAAGCAGTGCAACAGGTTTATTGGTACCGGTTCGCAACTAATAGCAAAAGTAATGTATCGTGCATGTATGCTTGCATATTGTTACATGTGTTCAAGCGTTTTTTCTTTAATGTGCCTTTCATTTTATCTGGTTCATAGGGCACAACCTTTTTATTGCTGCATTGTTATTCGTGTTGGGTATGTATGCCAGCTATACACTCATTCATTGAAATATTTAATTGCCGAGTTCGCTTATTGCTCTTTTGTTGCTTTCGTTGTTATGGTTACTTTTTACTTCAGCTTTTTTTCTTCTTTTTTTTCTTTTTCTCGTATGAAGCTCTCATCATTTTCCTGTGTACGCCCGAAATGACGCCTTCTGTTCAAACAAAAACAAAAGTACCCATTGAATAATATGTGGGGTTTAACGTCCTAAAACCACCATATGATTATGAGAGACGCCATAGTGGTGGGCTCCGGAAATTTTGACCACCTGGGGTTCTTTAACGTGAACCCAGAAGCAAAACACCCAGAAAACTTGAAATAGCATATTACTTGAGGTGTATGTTGTGATGATACTTAGCACATGTGTTCTAGCGAGCCTTTACCACTGATCGACAGTGGTTTTAATATAAACATATTGCATGTTTGTAAAGAGGGGCAAGCGCCGTCGACGTACTGGGGCGCTTGTAGGAACGTGGCGGCGCGTAGGCTCCGCTAAGCTTAAAACTTGCCACTGCCTTCTATGATCACATGACAATTGATAAAGCAACTGCAAAGCTGCAGTCGAGCCCAATGCGTCGGGGAGCGTTAAGGCCTCACCACACGCACCCTGCGCAGAGCGTCAGCGCGGGGTTTTATGACGCGTCATCGTACCTTATGGAGAGGGTGGGGCACGCAATTTCACTTACCCACGCACCCTATCTCTCTCTATAGGGAAAGGGCATGACGTCGCGTCAGAAAGCCCCTGGGCTAACGCGCTGCAATGGGTGCGTGTGGTCAGGCCTTTAGGGAGCGTCCCACGCCGAGAGCGCTCTACCCCAACGCGATGATGATAGGCAAAACATCCTCGCTGCTAGAAGAGCGGCAAAACACCCTCGCTGCTAGAAGAGCGTCACCCCAAAAACACGCTTCTTGGCCGAAGTTTTACTCTTTTTATTTTTTTAGTCCCTAACGTCCTCTTACCGTGGCAAATTAGTGGTGGTATGTGTCAAGGGTGTGCGAGTGGTGAACTGCGTGTAGAAAAACTAGCTACACTGGATGTCTGTTTAAAGGGATGGTGCTATCAAATTTCGAGGCTATATAAAAGCCCATGGGGAGTTTCCTCTGTATTCAAGGGTACTCCACACGGAGGGTCGGACACCGCAAATAACGAGAGCATATTCTATTTCACTTACAAAATGTACCAGAATGCCCATTCTCCTGATCGAGACCCGACGTTAGCGCACCAGCCCTGACGTATAGCTCTATAGGAGGGGCAATGAAAGTTGCAGTGATGTCACACCAGATCTGTAGGGACGTGAGGGAGCTCCGGACCTCCGCCACCTCCGCAACGTACGTATAGCATCAGTCCCTGCATCGCTTCCGGCTGCGGCAGCTAGCCCTGGTAACTGCCGGCACATTTGTTTTGTTGGTGCTTGCGTGGCACGTGTGTGCGAAGGCAGGTGGTACTCAGCACGACGTGCGTCACAGCCTTGTGTGATCACGTGACCAATCCACGTGCACTGCTACGTTACTGCCGTACTCGTCGCCCAAAAACCGAAACCGAAAAATCTTCACCGAAGTTAGGCGACACTATAGAATATTCATGGAAAATACATGAACCCTGGTGCGTGTATTATGCTGCTCGGAGATAAAACAAACGCTTGCAGCAAAGACCACGCAAGCCACAATTTCGGTGGCCCCATCCCTTCCACTTGGAAAAATAAAACGTATTTGCGTTTTGTGTGAAGAACAGTGGGATCGTTTTAAAGATATGGCTCGTTTATCCTGGTGTACAGTGCTCGTTGAAGGGCAGCAATAATAGCGTCTCACCTTGACAGACTGTGAAACTGGCAATATTCTATGAGGAGTGTACTGTGTGATAACAATGAGCTTGTGTGTGCCAAAATATAAGCGCTTGTTATGTCTAAGGGTATACTCACTAGCGGCAAAAACGCGGGCTACACGCCGCGTGCGTTGTTGTTCCCATTAGCGCTTCACGTGAAACGGGTACCATTGTTGTGTCGGGTTTTCTAAGACTCCAAGCAACGCAGCCGCGTCACGCAAAATATGACTGGGAATAGAAGTAGGCACGCTTTTCGCAAGTGCGCTTGCCACGAGCGACATGTCACGCTCGTTCTGGCTGCTAGTGATTATACCTACCCTAACAGGGCAGCTCACGTCTATCAGGTCGCGTCATGTCTAACCGGCATGACTACGCATGAGCTGCCATCATGTTTCAGCATTGTCGAAGCTGCGTGTATGCTTGCCTACGTCGAATTTGCAAACTTCAATAAAGGTATAACGTTCCATCGCAGATCTCTAATTACTTATTGGAAACAGTGGAGGTTTTTGTTCGTGATATCCTTCGTACCTTACCTTCACAGCTAGATCTTTGTGAAGCGACAGTACCCGTTCCAAGTTTGCGTACTAAGTCGAAAACAGCAAATAAAGTAAGTATGAATCCTCAATGTAACATCAGATACGCAATATAACCATTGAGAGATCATGTATGTAATTAGATTACCATCTCTAACATCGCAAAACAGTTCATCAGGGCTAGAGAATGTGATTTTGGCATAGTTTGCGCTTAACGTTTGACATCTTTATCACACAAAAAATTGGCCCCGTATCTGCATGTTTCACTGCAATTGTCGTCGAAAGACGGCAGTCTTGCGTCTGGAGAGAGTGAACAAAACGTTGATTGATTGATTGATTTGTGGGGTTTAACGTCCCAAAACCACCATTTGATTATGAGAGACGCCGTAGTGGAGGGCTCCGGTAATTTTGACCACCTGGGGTTCTTTAACGTGCACCCAAATCTGAGCACACGGGCCTACAACATTTCCGCCTCCATCGGAAATGCAGCCGCCGCAGCCGGGAATCGAACCCGTGACCTGCGGGTCAGCAGCCGAGTACCTAGCCACTAGACCACCGCGGCGGGGCAAGAGTGAACAAACGTTTATTTGATGTTTTGCGTGACAAAATCTGTGAATTGTATTCTGGAGGCACTGCGTTAGAGTGGAGGCGAACAACTGCATCAATTCACGTCACACGTGAGACATGAGCGCCATCTGGCAGTTAATTTGAAAAACGAACCACGCGGCTGCGCGCTCGTCTCGGAAGCGATGAGGTGTAGAACGCAAGGCAACGGTTAAGTGCCACCCATATAGTTTCATACAATATTGTCGTCTTAGCAAAGCGTTGAAAACACTTGCCTTTTCGTACAAGCGTTGCATGGTCAGCGCAGCGTGATAAACGCTACAGTCCTTACAATCACTTATGTGTGCCTTTTATAGTATAAAAAGGTATACATACAGAATATTGTCGTTTTATTATTGTGCCTCAGAAGTGCGCAATAATTGCTTTTTAATTTACAATTGCACAACAAGTATGAACCCTGATACTTGAGCTATATTGGTGGGGGCTGCGGATGGAGTGGGATTGGGGGCATTTCGGCGGATATCGTTTTGGAAGACAAACAAACAAGTCCATCGACAGACAGACAGACGACAGACAGACAGACAGACAGACAGACAGACAGACAGACAGACAGACAGACAGACAGACAGACAGACAGACAGACAGACAGACAGACAGACAGACAGACAGACAGATCTTTGCATCGAAAGTCCCCGAGAAAGATCTTTAAATAGCTGAACACAGAGGGAAACACGACCATGTCATCGTACGTCCCTCTGTCTTCGTCTTCTTTGCGTGCTCATAAGGTTATGAACAAACCCGTAGTGGAGTACTTCTCTTTAGTTTTTCGAGGATTCTTCAATTCTTAAGCAGACGTATGGCAAAGAGAGGTAATTTCTTTTCAGTTGTTTTTCATTCGCATTCGATCAGAGTTTCGTGCCGTGGGGTGTAACATAACACATGACCTGAGCACAGCAGTTCTAGACCATGTTGCCGCCAATGCTGCAAGAATGCAGCGCCGATGTCGCGACGGAAATTCAGTACGTTCACATCAGTGCCACGGAAAAAAAAATGAACTCCAGCCATCGCGAAACTGTGCTACATTCGCTTTCAGAGAAACCATTATTTTTTATGCCTGCCATCTACGATGAACCATATGTTGATTCATATGTTGACCTAAAATAGTCGTACATTATAGCGAGGGGCTCTTTCTTTTAGGAGTTGTGACTTCAGAAAACAGCAGTTTCCAGAAAATTCAACTAAAGAAATGCAGAGATACACAGCTCTGCTGCGCACTATGATCCCGCCGGTGGAACTTTTTTTGAAGCAGCTGTTTCTGCGAGGGTGCGGATTGTGATTGGGACGCTCGCAGTGACGACACACTCTTTTCAAACAGGTAGATTTCTATTGATACCAGTTGAACGTGAGGGCGATCTCTCGGACAGTGCAGCACCAATTCGTGCGCAGGAAGTTTCAGTGACTGGGTACGGATTTCGTGCTAGGTTCGTCACGTCAGTCGAGCCTTGGCGTTCGCATGGTTGCGCGTGTGAAGCATGATTCGACTAAAGTCACTGTATTTTTCCATTTCACTGCAGTATTGACAACTGGCTTCTCTCACGGCTCTTTTTTACGCACTTTCTGCCGCCATTTTCAGCCTAACTTGGAAGGCTTACAAAGTCGCGTACGTTTAAGAACTTTAGCCGCGCATCTTTTAGCGGACAATATACTTACGGGATGCGCCTTTCCACTCCCATCAGTCCGTCGTCGTTAGCGCGCTGGAGACGCGTTTCAGCAGCTGCTGGAAAAATGTTTGGAAGACCATGGCTACCGCATACGAGCGTTTTCCTATGAGATTCGCCGGTGGCGATTCGGCCGATGTCAGTGCTTAAAAATGAAGCAGGACAAATCAGGGGATTTTAGATTTGAATGCACAAGGCGAGAATTTCAGAGAATGTTTTTTTTTTACTTTTCTGCGTGGCAAATATCGAGGCTTGGGCAGATAGAAATTGGACGTTTAACAACAGGCGTCCCTAACCTGGACCCCAATAGCGAACCCGTGGTTGTGGCACTACAGTCGTAGGCACCGCCAGCTCATTGTGCGGCAATGCACTTGCGTTGGTCGTCGCTAAGTTTTTATTAGTGAAAGAGCTCTATCAGAGCGAAGTTCAAACACCTGTTATGCTGATTAACAATGTGCCTATGTCTCACTGAATAATCACCGCCTTCCAATGGATCTTCCGCTAGCTACCAGGGCAAACAAGGTAGGTATATATAAACGTTCCATAGTTAACCTCCCGCGCTTTTCCAGTAATCTTTCTCAACCCGCCACAATTCAATCATTCTTCATTGAAATATTCTTCCAAAATTTACAACGTTTTACATGTTTGGTGAAGGCAAGATGTTCATAAAACTTATCTGCGCATATATAGAGTAAAAAGCAAAACTTGTTACAGCGAAGCTAGACTCTAAGGTCCATACTGTGTACGTTGAAGTCACTGACTAGTATAAAAGGCGGACAAACGGATGGACGAATGAATGAATGGGTGGACGGAAGGAGGGGGGGGCGCAGGGGCTGTTTTCAAAGCTTTGTTGCAGGTGTTGTGATATGAGCGTGGACGCCGTACATCACCGCACAAGGCTATCTCCTCTGGAGCTTCGCCCCTAACAAACAAAAGAAGCTTTCATTGACTCTAAAGTGATCTAGAAAGGTGTAGTAGTCTTGTAGAGTATGCTACCCGGTCACCTCCTGGTCAAACGCAAACTGCCAAAGACTGGAACGGCCTTCCTGCTGACATTGCCGCCATAACCTGCCCGTTCTTGTTCCAACAACGTGTAACTAATCAATATGAAAACTTTTTAAGTATAAATCACGTGAAAGGTTTGTCATCAACCCAACCCTTACGTAATGTCTCTCTCGGAAGACCTTGAGGTAAATAAACTGAACTGAGGTTGCTCAATGGGCAAACACACAACAGGCGCTCGATGGTTCAATATGCCCCCCACACAGTGCACGTAGGACGTGCTGATGAAGAAAAGAACATATGCACTATCCTACCTTGAATTGTCCTTTGTATTCGTTACCACACTGCGTATCGATCAGTATGAGCCCTCACCAACCACGGAAACAGCTTATACGCAATATACCAAGACGGCCGACCACGACGTTTGTGCACATGCGTGGTGGATGACGCTTCGTTCCGTCGCAGAGCTTGATCTTGTGAAAGAAGGAGATGCTTAGGTGTTGACTCATTAGAAGAGTTCTAAGTTCGGGACGCTTTAGGGACCACCACTAGTTGTCCATTCGTGCATCTGATGCAGCATGATTCTGATCAAAGTAAAGCAGCCAATGCAGGTTATTACGAGGCTATCAGTGCTCAAAACCGGGTGAAAGTGCACGAAGAATATCTATCATATTATAATTACACAACAACAAAGGAGTAATCGTTAATATTAACTAGAAGCCACAAAAGTGCTTGGCAAAACCTGCGTATGTCTCCGGGGCGATGCAAGAGAGGGAGCCACGCCTCCGCGTGCGAGTGAACGATCCCTTCCTTTACGTTTGGCTGGCACTGCAACTGGCGAGACTACTCCTGCAGGCGACGTGTGTCTTCTCTGCCGTAATATCGGGAAAGTGGATAAGGCAAAGTAAAAAAGTCACAGCTTTGCCGACAAAGGCGAAGCAGTGAACGGCAATAGCAAAAAAAAGATAGGTCAGGCGCAGAATGGGAAGCAGA
Source organism: Rhipicephalus annulatus (assembly GCA_013436015.1). Lineage (NCBI taxonomy): Eukaryota > Metazoa > Arthropoda > Arachnida > Ixodida > Ixodidae > Rhipicephalus > Rhipicephalus annulatus. Next base: position 14,074 of record WOVY01008284.1, read on the forward strand.
TCGAACGTGCCCCGTGTTCTCGCGCACCAATGACGCATGAAACGTGCTCACAGGTA
>WOVY01008285.1:0-16606 GCA_013436015.1 Rhipicephalus annulatus
CCACGTATGGACAGACTGGCAGACAGACGGACGGTAGACGGACGCGTAAAGCGGGTATGTACCACAGGGTATACGACGCGCGAGATGGCGGTACTCAGAGTGTTCTCCAGATGGACGCACGGGTGGACGCATGGACGAACAGACAGACAGACTGGCAGACAGACGAACAGGTGACGGACGCGTAAAGGGGGTATTTGCCACAGGGAATACGACGCGCGAGATGGCGGTACTCAGAGTGTTCTCTAGATTGACGCACGGACGGACGCACGGACGGACAGACAGACAGACTGGCAGACAGACGGACAGGTAGACGGACGTGTTAAAGCGGCTATGTGCCACAGGGTATGCGAGATGGCGGTACTTTGAGTGTTCTCTAGATGGACGCACGGACGAACGCACGGACGGACAGAAAGACGGACTAGCAGACAGACGAACAGGCAGGCGGACGTGTAAAACGGCTATGTGCCACAGGGTACTCGATATGGTGGTACTTTGAGTGTTCTCTAAAGAGACGCACGGATGGACGCATGGATGGACAGACAGACAGACTGGCAGACAGACGAACCGGTAGACGGACGTGTAAAGCTTCAATGTGCCACAGGGTATGCGAGATGGCGGTACTTTGAGTGTTCTCTAGATGGACGCACGGATGGACGCATGGACGAACAGACAGACTGACTGGCAGACAGACGGACAGGTAGGCGGGCGTGTAGAGCGGCTATGTGCCACAGGGTATGCGAGATGGCAGTACTTTGAGTGTTCTCTAGGTAGACGCACGGACGGACAGACAGACAGACTAGCAGACAGACGGACAGGGAGGCGGACGTGTAAAGCGGCTATTTGCCACAGGGTATGCGAGATGGTGGTACATTGAGTGTTCTCTAGATGAACGCACGGATAGACGCACAGACGAACAGACAGACAGACTGGCAGACAGACGAACAGGTAGGCGGGCGTGTAAAGTGGCTATGTGCCACAGGGCATTCGAGATGGCGGTACTTTGAGTGTTCGCTAGATGGACGCACGGACGGACGCATGGACGGCAGAAAGACAGACTGGCAGACAGACGGACAGGTAGACGGACAGACTGGCAGACAGACGGACAGGTAGACGGACGTGTAAAGCGGCTATGTGCCACAGGGTTTGCGAGATGGCGGTAAGTTGAGTGTTCTCTAGATGGACGCACGGACGGACGCACGGATGGACAGACAGACAGACTGGCAGACAGACGGACAGGTAGACAGACGTATCAAGGGGGTATGTGCCACAGGGTATTCGAGATGGCGGTACTTTGAGGGTTCTCTAGATGGACGCACGGATGGACGCACGGACGGACAGACAGACAGACTGGCAGACAGACGGACAGGCAGACGGACGTGTAAAGTGGCTATGTGCCACAGGGTATTCGATATGGCGGAACTTTGAGTGTTCTCTAGATGGACGCACGGACGGACGCATGGACGGACAGAAAGACAGACTAGCAGACAGACGAACAGGCAGACGGACGTGTAAAACGGCTATGTGCCACAGGGTATGCAGGATGGCGATACTTTGAGTGTTCTCTAGATGTACGCACGGACAAATGCACGGACGGACACACAGACAGACTGGCAGACAGACGGACAGGTAGACGGACGTGTAAAGCGGCTATATGCCACAGGGCATTCAAGATGGCGGTACTTTGAGTGTTCTCTAGATGGACGCACGGACGGACAGACAGACTGGCAGACAGACGAAAAGGTAGACAGACGGGTAAAACGGTTATGTGCCACAGGGTATGCGAGATGACGGTACTTTGAGTGTTCTCTAGATGGAAGCAAGGACAAACGCACGGACGGACAGACAGACAGACTGGCAGACAGACGGACAGGTAGACGGACAGACTGGCAGACAGACGGACAGGTAGACGGACGTGTAAAGCGGCTATGTGCCACAGGGTATGCGAGATGGCGGTACTTTGAGTGTTCTCTAGATGGACGCACGGACGAATGCACGGACGGACAGAAAGACGGACTAGCAGACATACGAACAGGCAGGCGGACGTGTAAAACGGCTATGTGCCACAGGGTACTCGAGATGGTGGTACTTTGAGTGTTCTCTAAAGAGACGCACGGATGGACGCATGGATGGACAGACAGACAGACTGGCAGACAGACGAACCGGTAGACGGACGTGTAAAGCTTCAATGTGCCACAGGGTATGCGAGATGGCGGTACTTTGAGTGTTCTCTAGATGGACGCACGGATGGACGCATGGACGAACAGACAGACTGACTGGCAGACAGACGGACAGGTAGGCGGGCGTGTAGAGCGGCTGTGTGCCACAGGGTATGCGAGATGGCAGTACTTTGAGTGTTCTCTAGGTAGACGCACGGACAGACACACAGACTGGCAGACAGACGAACCGGTAGACGGACGTGTAAAGCTTCAATGTGCCACAGGGTATGCGAGATGGTGGTACATTGAGTGTTCTCTAGATGAACGCACGGATAGACGCACAGACGAACAGACAGACAGACTGGCAGACAGACGAACAGGTAGGCGGGCGTGTAAAGTGGCTATGTGCCACAGGGCATTCGAGATGGCGGTACTTTGAGTGTTCGCTAGATGGACGCACGGACGGACGCATGGACGGCAGAAAGACAGACTGGCAGACAGATGGACAGTAGACGGACGTGTAAAGCAGCTATGTGCCGCAGGGTATGCGAGATGGCGGTACTTTGAGTGTTCTCTTGATTGACGCACGGACGGACGCACGGAAGGACAGAAAGACAGACTAGCAGATAGACGAACAGGTAGACGGACGTGTAAAACGGTTATGTGCCACAGGGTATGCGAGATGGCGGTACTTTGAGTGTTCTCTAGATAGATGCACGGACAAACGCACGGACGGACAGACAGACAGACTGGCAGACAGACGAACCGGTAGACGGATGTGTAAAGCTTCTATGTGCCACGGGGTATGCGAGATGGCGCTACTTTGAGTGTTCTCTAGATGGACGCACGGATGGACGCATGGACGGACAGACAGACTGGCAGACAGACGGACAGTTAGGCGGGCGTGTAGAGTGGGTATGTGCCACAGGGTATACGAGATGGCGGTACTTTGAGTGTTCTCTAGATGGACGCACGGACGGATGCCTGGACGAACAGACAGACAGACTGGCAGACAGACGAACAGGTGACGGACGCGTAAAGGGGGTATGTGCCACAGGGTATACGACGCGCGAGATGGCGGTACTCAGAGTGTTCTCTAGATTGACGCACGGATGGACGCAAGGACGCACGGACGGACAGACAGGCCGACTGGCAGACAGACCGACAGGTAGACGGACGTGTAAAGCGGCTATATGCCAAAGGGTAATCAAGATGGCGGTACTTTGAGTGTTCTCTAGATGGACGCACGGACGGACAGACAGACAGACTGGCAGACAGAAGAACAGGTAGACAGACGTGTAAAGCGGCTATGTGCCACAGGGTAATCGAGATGGTGGTACTTTGAGTGTTCTCTAGACAGACGCACGGATGGACGCACGGATGGACAGACAGACAGACTGGCAGACAGACGAACCGGTAGACGGATGTGTAAAGCTTCTATGTGCCACAGGGTATGCGAGATGGCGCTACTTTGAGTGTTCTCTAGATGGACACAATGATGGACGCATCGACGGACAGACAGACTGGCAGACAGACGGACAGGTAGGCGGGCGTGTAGAGCGGCTATGTGCCACAGGGTTTGCGAGATGGCGGTACTTTGAGTGTTCTCTAGATGGACGCACGGATGGACGCACGGATGGACAGACAGACAGACTGGCAGACAGACGGAGAGGTAGACAGACGTATAAATTGGCTATGTGCCACAGGGTATGCAAGATGGCGGTACTTTGAGGGTTCTCTAAATGTACGCATGCACGGACGCACGGACGGACAGACATGCAGACTGGCAGACAGACGGACAGGTAGACGGACGTGTAAAGCGGCTATATGCCACAGGGTATTCAAGATGGCGGTACTTTGAGTGTTCTCTAGAAGGACGCACGGACGGACAGACAGACAGACTGGCAGACAGACGAACAGGTAGACAGACGTGTAAAGCGGCTATGTGCCACAGGGTATTCGAGATGGCGGTATTTGAGTGTTGTCTTGATGGACGCACGGTTGGACGCACGGACGGCAGAAAGACAGACTGGCAGACAGACAGACAGTAGACGGACGTGTAAAGCGGCTATGTGCCACAGGGTATGCGAGATGGCGGTACTTTGAGTGTTCTCTAGATTAACGCACGAATGGACGCATGGACGGACAGACAGATAGACTGGCAGACAGATGGACAGGTAGACGGACGCGTAAAGTGGCTATGTGCCACAGGACATGCGAGATGGCGGTACTTTGAGTGTTCTCTAGATGGACGCACGGACGGACGCATGGACGGAAAGAAAGACAGACTAGCAGACAGACGAACAGGCAGACGGACGTGTAAAACGGCTATGTGCCACAGGGTATGCGAGATGCCGGTACTTTGAGTGTTCTCTAGGTGGACGCACGGACAAATGAACGGACGGACAGACAGACAGACTGGCAGACAGGCGAACAGGTAGACAGACGTGTAAAGCGGCTATGTGCCACAGGGAATTCGAGGTGGTGGTACTTTGAGTGTTCTCTACACAGACGCACGGATGGACGTATGGATGGACAGACAGACAGACTGGCAGACAGAAGGACAGGTAGGCGGGCGTGTAGAGCGGCTATGTGCCACAGGGTATACGACGCGCGAGATGGCGGTACTCAGAGTGTTCTCTAGATGGACGCACGGGTGGACGCTTGGACGAACAGACAGACAGGCGGACAGACAGACGGAGAGGTGACGGACGCGTAAAGGGGGTATGCGCCACAAGGTATACGATGCGCGAGATGGCGGTACTCAGAGTGTTCTCTAGATTGACGCACGGACGGACGCACGGATGGACAGACAGACGGACAGGTAGACGGACGTGTAAAGCGGCTATGTGCCACAGGGTATGCGAGATGGTGGTAATTTGAGTGTTCTCTAGACAGACGCACGGATGGACAGACAGACAGACTGGCAGACAGACGAACCGGTAGACGGATGTGTAAAGCTTCTATGTGCCACGGGGTATGCGAGATGGCGCTACTTTGAGTGTTCTCTAGATGGACGCACGGATGGACGCATGGACGGACAGACAGACTGGCAGACGGACGGACAGATAGGCGGGCGTGTAGAGTGGCTATGTGCCACAGGGTATGCGAGATGGCGGTACTTTGAGTGTTCTCTAGATGGACGCACGGACGGATGCCTGGACGAACAGACAGGCAGACTGGCTGACAGACGAACAGGTGACGGACGCGTAAAGGGGGTATGTGCCACAGGGTATACGACGCGCGAGATGGCGGTACTCAGAGTGTTCTCTAGATTGACGCACGGATGGACGCAAGGACGCACGGACGGACAGACAGGCCGACTGGCAGACAGACCGACAGGTAGACGGACGTGTAAAGCGGCTATATGCCACAGGTTATTCAAGATGGCGGTACTTTGAGTGTTCTCTAGATGGACGCACGGACGGACAGACAGACAGACTGGCAGACAGAAGAACAGGTAGACAGACGTGTAAAGCGGCTATGTGCCACAGGGTAATCGAGATGGTGGTACTTTGAGTGTTCTCTAGACAGACGCACGGATGGACGCACGGATGGACAGACAGACAGACTGGCAGACAGACGAACCGGTAGACGGATGTGTAAAGCTTCTATGTGCCACAGGGTATGCGAGATGGCGCTACTTTGAGTGTTCTCTAGATGGACACAATGATGGACGCATCGACGGACAGACAGACTGGCAGACAGACGGACAGGTAGGCGGGCGTGTAGAGCGGCTATGTGCCACAGGGTATACGACGCGCGAGATGGCGGTACTCAGAGTGTTCTCTAGATGGACGCACGGGTGGACGCTTGGACGAACAGACAGACAGACTGACAGACAGATGGAGAGGTGACGGACGCGTAAAGGGGGTATGTGCCACAAGGTATACGATGCGCGAGATGGCGGTACTCAGAGTGTTCTCTAGATTGACGCACGGACGGACGCACGGATGGACAGACAGACGGACAGGTAGACGGACGTGTAAAGCGGCTATGCGCCACAGGGTATGCGAGATGGTGGTAATTTGAGTGTTCTCTAGACAGACGCACGGATGGACAGACAGACAGACTGGCAGACAGACGGACAGGTAGACGGACAGACTGGCAGACAGACGGACAGGTAGACGGACGTGTAGGGCGGCTATGTGCCACAGGGTTTGCGAGATGGCGGTAATTTGAGTGTTCTCTAGATGGACGCACGGTTGGACGCACGGACGGCAGAAAGAAAGACTGGCAGACAGACAGACAGTAGACGGACGTGTAAAGCGGCTATGTGCCACAGGGTATGCGAGATGGCGGTACTTTGAGTGTTCTCTAGAAGGACGCACGGACGGACAGACAGACAGACTGGCAGACAGACGAACAGGTAGACAGACGTGTAAAGCGGCTATGTGCCACAGGGTATTCGAGATGGCGGTATTTGAGTGTTCTCTAGATTAACGCACGAATGGACGCATGGACGGACAGACAGATAGACTGGCAGACAGATGGACAGGTAGACGGACGCGTAAAGCGGCTATGTGCCACAAGGCATGCGAGATGGCGGTACTTTGAGTGTTCTCTAGATGGACGCACGGACGGACGCATGGACGGAAAGAAAGACAGACTAGCAGACAGACGAACAGGCAGACGGACGTGTAAAACGGCTATGTGCCACAGGGTATGCGAGATGCCGGTACTTTGAGTGTTCTCTAGGTGGACGCACGGATGGACGTATGGATGGACAGACAGACAGACTGGCAGACAGACGGACAGGTAGGCGGGCGTGTAGAGCGGCTATGTGCCACAGGATATACGACGCGCGAGATGGCGGTACTCAGAGTGTTCTCTAGATGGACGCACGGGTGGACGCTTGGACGAACAGACAGACAGACTGACAGACAGACGGAGAGGTGACGGACGCGTAAAGGGGGTATGTGCCACAAGGTATACTTTTTTTTTTTTTTATTGGCGCTAGTATGCCCTACGGCATCAGTTAAATAAAAAGGAGAAGTTTTGTTTCCTGTATGAAGGCCAGGAGTTGTCGATGCAGTGGACCGTGCGTCCAGCGCGTCAAGTCAGGTGGTCGGCCGGGGTGGTGGTGAAGGCCGCGTAGGTGGCGAGTGCGAGCCTGGTGAAGGCCCGGGCAGGTTCCCAATAGGTGATCAAGCGTTGCCTCTGTGGCTGGGGCAACGCAGAATGGGCACGTCGTTGGGGGAGGCTGTGCACCAGATGTCCATGTAGCCCGGATTGCAGGAGTCAAGGCGGCGCCCACACGAATCCTCCTGAGCGCAACCTCCTCTCGGCGAGTTAAGCCGCCGGGAAGGTCGGATCCACGCGGAGGAATGAGAGCACGCGTGGAGCGCCGGAGGGTTTCTTTGTGCACGAGCAAGCTGTCCTTCGGGGACAAACGAAGTAGAGGCAGCGGGTGTTGAACAGTCGCTGGATGGCAAGCGGCATCTGCTTCCACTTGAGCCGGTGCAGACCGGCGGGTCCACAGAACGCGGACAGGACAGGCACATGAGTGAATCAGTCGGTGTATATCGGAGGCTATATCGATGGAGCTGGTCACTTTTCGCAGCTCTCGAACTGCCTGCGTGGAGTCCGTATATACAAGCAATTTATCGTGTGACAAAGAATCCATTTTGGATATCATAACTGTTAACCGGTCCCGTATAGCAGTGAGCTCCGCTAATACGGATGGGAACGGTGCCTCTGTTACGTAAGAGCAGATATGTTGGATTTCAGGTTGCGCGGGGCATACGAGACTGGTGTGCAGAACGCAATTATCGATAGCTGCGTCTACGTATACCGCTAGTGAGTTCTCGGTGGTAGTGACGATGCCCTCCTGCGCCGCTTGTCGGGTGAATTGTCGCAGGCGGGTCAGTGGTCGGTTGTCACTGGCCTGTGCCTTGAGCCATGGTGGAACTTCTGCCACGGGTGCGTCAGGCTGTGGCAGCGTTGAATCATAGTAGTGAGCTAGAGCTGCCGCCGCAGGAACAGCTTGACTCTTTAGGTAGCGAGCGACTCGACGCTGGTGTACAATTTCGTCGATGGTGTTGAGCTGCGCTTCCGCCTGGAGGGTCGTGATAGGTGTCATACGGGGAAGGCATGTAATCGCCCTCATGGAATCTCGGTTGGCGGTTTCGAGCAAGTCCCAGTCTCTCAAAGTCAGTCGTTGAAACTGAGCTTGATAAACGAGCCGAGGTTGTAGGATTGATCGCACCAAGATACGGGCCATTCGAGAACAGGCACCCCCCGTCTTTTGAGAGATGCGACGAATGAGATGGAGGGTATTAGCACTCTTCCGGCGAGCAGAGCGAACCCACGCATTCGCAGAGCCAGATGCGTCCAGTTCGACCCCGAGCACACGTATAGTGGATACAGGGGTGAGGGTATGGCCATTTAGGCTCAAACATATCGGCGTCTGCAGGAGGCGACGGCGACCTCGTCTGTTGGTGATAGACATGAATGCAGTCTTCGTGGCAGATAGTGTCAGTCCTATGCGCGCACACCAGTCCGACGCCTTGTCGAGAGCACTCTGGAGTGCCTCCTGCTGGCGTTGAAGGTCTGGATGTAGTGTCCACACAGTCAAATCATCGGCATACAGGAGGAAGAAGGCATCTGGAATGCGTGCTAGTTGCCACGCGAGGGGCAACAGGGCAATATTGAAGAGTATCGGGGCTAGAACCGAGCCCTGCGGTACACCCCGCTTCATTACAAAGTGTCCGGTTCGTTCCTTGCCTACTCTGATGCAGAAGGTACGGTGTGCCAGAAAAGACTCCACAAAGTCGCAGACGCGAGGCGGAAGTTGAAGCCATTGCATTATGTGATTGATCGCAGAGTGGCTGACGTTGTCGTAGGCCTTATGAACGTCCATGGCGAGAAGGGTTCGAATGCTGCTTGATCTTCTTCCCACAAGCACCATGGACGTCAAATGATCTAGGCCATCTTCCGTGCCCAGGTGCGGTCGAAAGCCAATCTGGGCCGGATGGTACCAGGCGTGCTTTTCCAGCCACCAGGAGATGCGCGACGCCAACATGCGTTCAAGAAGCTTGCACAACGTACACGTTAGAGCAATCGGCCGAAGATTAGAGAGGCTGTTCGGGTGCTTTCCCGGCTTAGGTATCGGCACAACTTCGGCATGCTTCCACGATTCAGGCAGCCCTCCGGTCGTCCAGACTGCGTTAAGCGTGTCCAGCAGCCACTGCAGTGCAGGGCCATCCATGTTCTTGAACACTTCATAGGAGATCCCATCTGGTCCTGGTGCCTTGCGTACTTTTGCCTGGTCAATTGCTGCCTGGAGCTCCGCCATCGTGTATGGCGCTTGCATGCCTTCGATGTCCGACGGACTGGGAGTCACGCCAACCTCCGGAGGCAGGTTACACGGACAGTCGAATTGTGGTGGGGCCAGGTTGTAGGCCGGGAAGAAAGCCTTAACTATTTCTGGAGCGAACTGGCTTGGCGTGCATCCAGAAGACAGACACGCACTGGCCGCTGGGTCCGGCGTACGGGTGCCTAGTTCCATACTCCGGAACGTTCGCCATATTGAGGCGGTTGAAGACGATGGACCGAGTGACGCACACCAGTCCATCCACCGTTCGCGGGCGAGACGCTTCTCGCAGCGACGCGCCGCAGCGGTGAGTCTGTTGAGGTTATCACGAAGCTCAGCGGCTGCCGGATCTCGGTTTAAGGCCAGCTCTGCACGACGGCGTGCTGCCCACAGACGCAGAAGATGTAAATTTGGATGTGGTCGGTTCTCCTCCACCCAGCTTGACTGCGTGGCGGCTTGTACAGCTCTGGTTAACACCTGCAATGGATCAGACGATGTATCAGCAATCGAGTCGTTCAGTTCATTGCGGAATAAGTCCCAGTTGGTTGTGTAGCATCGACGTCGGAGGCGGCGCTGGTTATACGCGGCCAAACCAATTTTCAACGGATGGTGATCACTCCCCCAGCAGTCTGGTTCTAGGTCCCACGAAACGTCACACATGCCCAACCACCACGAGAGATCGGGCGCATAAGGTGGAGCACAGGGATGATCCCACCGACGTGTAGAAGTAGCCGGGGCATTCAGAAGGACAAAGTGCGCGTCTGTAAATGTGTCTAGCACGATGTTGCCTCTAGCACTGGAAGAAGGGTAGCCCCACGACTGATGAGGTGCATTGAAGTCTCCCCCAACTAGTACTGGGCACCCAGGATAGGTTTGACGCAGGTGAGCCAGCCACCCCAAACGCAGTCGAGGAGCGCTGCCACTATACGGACGCACGTAAACTGAAACCACAATCACGTCAGTACGCGGAAGTCTAACGAGCACTGCCACCACTTCTTGCCACTGGTTACACCACTGCAGCAGGGGAACCTTCGTTTGAGGATATGTAGTCACAACATACACTGCAGCCTTGCCTGGAGGTCCCAACGCATTGGTGCAGCGTCGATCAGGGATGGTTGGGGAATCATACGCAGTGAATCCAGGGATGCGTGGAAGCGAATTCGTTTCTTGTAGAAGCAGGCACCAAGCGGGGAGCTTCCCCAGCGCAAGGCGATAGCGAAGCTCACCAACTTTGAGCAAGATAGAAAACTGGGCTAGTTGGTGAGCATTCATCGTGGTTAACAGCGCGAAACACCCGGACAGGAGCGAGAGAAGGACACGGTACAGCGCTGTACCGTGTCCTTCAATAAAAATTTCAGTTGAAAGGTCAGCGCTGTACCGTGTCCTTCTCTCGCTCCTGTCCGGGTGTTTCGCGCTGTTAACCACGATGAATGCTCACCAACTTTATTTGCAAGTCCCCGGCAGTTCCACTGCAGGACACAGTGGTGGCGCGTTGCTTTCAAAGGAGTGGTCATTGCGGTGGAAGGTTGGCGAGCACCACCTTTGAAAGCTCTAGCAGTTGCCGGGCAACAAAGTGGAGGAGCTCTGCCGGAGTCATCTTGACTGGTGCTGACGCGCTTGCGCAGGATAATTCAGGCACAGAAGCAGCGTACGGCACGTCTGTACCGCGCATCGCAGTTGGTCCAGCGGGTCGAGCGAGATGGGTTCTGCGTTGAGCGAGGCGCTTGACTTCCATTTGGAGCTGCTGTATCTGTTGGTCAAGCTTCGCCAGATCGTCTGTACCCGTAACGCTCAATTTAGGCGTATTCGCAGGCTGCTGAACACGTTTTTTGCCCCGCTTGACGGCGTCGCTGTACGTGGGGACTTCATAGCAAGCATTTTCAGGTTCTACCAACGCTGGTGTGTCCTCTTCGGAGGGGGACAACAGTTCAAACCGATTGCTAGTCGGAGTGTCGGCGTCCCTTTCTTCTTGTGTCACCGAACGCTGGCGGCGCTTGCGTTGGCGACGGGCTTTGAGAGCCTTCTGTTTAACTGGACAATCTTTGGACGTTATTCCATGATCGTCCGTTTGGCAGAGCCCACATTTGTACGTGCGCGTCTCGACGGACTCCATGGAGGTGTCTGCGGGTTGGGGACAAGAATCTCGCATGTGACCGGTACGAAAACACCGATAGCAGTGTACCACACCGGGCTTGTACACATGAAATTTCAGGATGCATCCATAGTACGTAATGCGGCTTGGTGGCGTTCGAGGCCCTTGGAGAGTGACAAGGCACGTGCGTCCACGGCCCATATAACGAGCTGTTACAATCTTGTGTGTGGAGCAGGTCAAAGCAGTGATAAGGCCCTCCGGCGATTCCCCTGGGTCAACCCCAGAGACCACATACCGACGCAAGTCCGAGCCGGAACTCAAGTACGCTTGCACCTGTACAGTACAATCAGCTGTGACTGGCAGAGTTTGCAGGTGGGTGAGGCGGTCAACGTCTGCTAGCGAACGCACCCATACGGATACGCTGTTGGTGGGATGGTGAATGGAGAAACCTTGAAACGCGGTGGTTTTGAGGCAGGTGTCGAAGGCTGACTGAAGGAGGCGATTTGACAATTTTGATACGTCGAAGCACTCACGAGGTTTTACGACGACTTTGTACTTAGACTCGGTGCCAGGCGAGGCGACAGCTGCCGGAGAGGGGCACTCCCGCTTGCTTGCCGGTGTGGCTGAAGCAGACAAAGCATCTATTTCCATTTGTGAGTCAGCCACGCGTTTCGCACTGCGTTTCGGAGCGGATGATGGTTGTGATGGCTGCGTCATAAGCTCCGCTGCAGCCATCGTTACTGGTTCACATGAAGAACACGGGAGCGTTGCCGCTGCCAGATGCAACCGGCGAGACGCCGGAACTGTCCTGGCGAGCGTCCCACGCACAATGTTGAAGTGAACGGCACCAAGGGTGGTTAGTCCAGGTCGTCGATGGTGTCCGGAAGAAGAGTGCTTGGGGGCGACCCCACGGCCTCGTCCAGGGCGTCCGGCAGGTCTGTCCTTAGCCGGTGGGGCCAGAGAGCTGGGCGTCGTTGCGTTGAGCCAGGGCGCAGAGAGTGGGGGAACGCCGGTGGGGCGATGGTCGCGCGAGCCGATGCTTCAGCCGATATTCACGGAGCCGTCGAAACGCGTCCGCTCTCGTCGGCAGCTCAGCTGCGTCTCGCCACAAGGTATACGATGCGCGAGATGGCGGTACTCAGAGTGTTCTCTAGATTGACGCACGGACGGACGCACGGATGGACAGACAGACGGACAGGTAGACGGACGTGTAAAGCGGCTATGTGCCACAGGGTATGCGAGATGGTGGTAATTTGAGTGTTCTCTAGACAGACGCACGGATGGACAGACAGACAGACTGGCAGACAGACGAACCGGTAGACGGATGTGTAAAGCTTCTATGTGCCACGGGGTATGCGAGATGGCGCTACTTTGAGTGTTCTCTAGATGGACGCACGGATGGACGCATGGACGGACAGACAGACTGGCAGACAGACGGACAGTTAGGCGGGCGTGTAGAGTGGCTATGTGCCACAGGGTATGCGAGATGGCGGTACTTTGAGTGTTCTCTAGATGGACGCACGGACGGATGCCTGGACGAACAGACAGACAGACTGGCTGACAGACGAACAGGTGACGGACGCGTAAAGGGGGTATGTGCCACAGGGTATACGACGCGCGAGATGGCGGTACTCAGAGTGTTCTCTAGATTGACGCACGGATGGACGCAAGGACGCACGGACGGACAGACAGGCCGACTGGCAGACAGACCGACTGGTAGACGGACGTGTAAAGCGGCTATATGCCACAGGTTATTCAAGATGGAGGTACTTTGAGTGTTCTCTAGATGGACGCACGGACGGACAGACAGACAGACTGGCAGACAGAAGAACAGGTAGACAGACGTGTAAAGCGGCTATGTGCCACAGGGTAATCGAGATGGTGGTACTTTGAGTGTTCTCTAGACAGACGCACGGATGGACGCACGGATGGACAGACAGACAGACTGGCAGACAGACGAACCGGTAGACGGATGTGTAAAGCTTCTATGTGCCACAGGGTATGCGAGATGGCGGTACTTTGAATGTTCTCTAGATGGACGCACGGACGGCAGAAAGACAGACTGGCAGACAGACGGACAGTAGACGGACGTGTAAAGCGGCTATGTGCCACAGGGTATGCGAGATGGCGGTACTTTGAGTGTTCTCTAGATTGACGCACGAATGGACGCAAGGACGGACAGACAGATAGATTGGCAGACAGATGGACAGGTAGACGGACGCGTAAAGCGGCTATGTGCCACAGGGTATGCGAGATGGTGGTACTTTGAGTGTTCTCTAGATGGACGCACGGACGGACGCATAGACGGATAGAAAGGCAGACTAGCAGACAGACGAACAGGTAGACGGACGTGTAAAACGGTTATGTGCCACAGGGTATGCGAGATGGCGGTACTTTGAGTGTTCTCTAGATGGACGCACGGATGCACGCATGGACGGACAGACTGACTGGGAGACAGACGGACAGGTAGGCGGGCGTGTAGAGTGGCTATGTGCCACAGGGTATTCGAGATGACGGTACTTTGAGTGTTGTCTAGATGAACGCACGGTTGGACGCATGGACGGCAGAAAGACAGACTGGCAGACAGACGGACAGTAGACGGACGTGTAAGGCGGCTATGTGCTACAGGGTATGCGAGATGGCGGTTTTTTTAGTGTTCTCTAGATTAATGCACGAATGAACGCATGGACGAACAGACAGGTAGACTGGCAGACAGATGGACAGGTAGACCGACGCGTAAAGCGGCTATGTGCCACAGGGTATGCGAGATGGCGGTACTTTGAGTGTTCTCTAGATGGACGCACGGACGGACGGACAGAAAGACAGACTAGCGGACAGACGAACAGGCAGACGGACGTGTAAACCGGCTATGCGCCACAGCGTATTCGAGATGGTGGTACTTTGAGTGTTCTCTAGATGGACGCACGGATGGACGCACAGACGGACAGACTGGCAGACTGGCAGACAGACGAACAGGTAGACAGATGTGTAAAGCGGCTATGTGCCACAGGGTATTTGAGATGGTGGTACTTTGAGTGTTCTCTACACAGACGCACGGATGGACGCACGGATGGACACACAGACAGACTGGCAGACAGACGGACAGTAGACGGACGTGTAAAGCTTATAGGTGCCACAGGGTATGCGAGATGGTGGTACTTTGAGTGTTCTCTAGATGGACGCACGGATGGACGCATGGACGAACAGACAGACAGACTGGCAGACAGACGGACAGGTAGGCGAGCGTGTAGAGCGGCTATGTGCCACAGGGTATGCGAGATGGCAGTACTTTGAGTGTTCTCTAGGTAGACGCACGGACGGACAGACACACAGACTGGCAGACAGACGGACAGGTAGGCGGACGTGTAAAGCGGCTATTTGCCACAGGGTATGCGAGGTGGCGGTACATTGAGTGTTCTCTAGATTGACGCACGAATGGACGCAAGGACGGACAGACAGATAGATTGGCAGACAGATGGACAGGTAGACGGACGCGTAAAGCGGCTATGTGCCACAGGGTATGCGAGATGGTGGTACTTTGAGTGTTCTCTAGATGGACGCATGGACGGACGCATAGACGGATAGAAAGACAGACTAGCAGACAGACGAACAGGTAGACAGACGTGTAAAACGGTTATGTGCCACAGGGTATGCGAGATGGCGGTACTTTGAGTGTTCTCTAGATGGACGCACGGACAAACGCACGGACGGACAGACAGACAGACTGGCAGACAGACGGACAGGTAGACGGACAGACTGGCAGACAGACGGACAGGTAGACGGACGTGTAAAGCGGCTATGTGCCACAGGGTTTGCGAGATGGCGGTACTTTGTGTGTTCTCTAGATGGACGCACGTACGGACGCACGGATGGACAGACAGACAGACTGGCAGACAGACGGACAGGTAGACAGACGTATAAACTGGGTATGTGCCACAGGGTATTCGAGATGGCGGTACTTTGAGGGTTCTCTAGATGGACGCACGGACGGACGCATGGACGGACAGACAGACAGACTGGCAGACAGACGGACAGGTAGACGGACGTGTAAAGTGGCTATGTGCCATAGGGTATTCGATATGGCGGTACTTTGAGTGTTCTCTAGATGGACGCACGGACGGACAGAAAGACAGACTAGCAGACAGACGAACAGGCAGACGGACGTGTAAAACGGCTATGTGCCACAGGGTATGCAAGATGGCGGTACTTTGAGTGTTCTCTAGATGGACGCACGGACAAATGCACGGACGGACAGACAGACAAACTGGCAGACAGACGAACAGGCGGACGGACGTGTAAAACGGCTATGTGCCACAGGGTATGCGAGATGGCGGTACTTTGAGTGTTCTCTAGATGGACGCACGGACAAATGCACGGACGGACAGACAAACAGACTGGCAGACAGACGGACAGGTAGACGGACGTGTAAAGCGGCTGTGTGTTACAGGGTATGCGAGATGGCGGTACTTTGAGTGTTCTCTAGATGTACGCATGCACGGACGCACGGATGGACAGACAGGCAGACTGGCAGACAGACGGACAGGTAGACGGACGTGTAAAGCGGCTATATGCCACAGGACATTTAAGATGGCGGTACTTTGAGTGTTCTCTAGATGGACGCACGGACGGACAGACAGACAGACTGGCAGACAGACGAACAGGTAGACAGACGTGTAAAACGGTTATGTGCCACAGGGTATGCGAGTTGGCAGTACTTTGAGTGTTCTCTAGATGGACGCACGGACAAACGCACGGACGGACAGGCAGACAGACTGGCAGACAGACGGACAGGTAGACGGACAGACTGGCAGACAGACGGACAGGTGGACGGACGTGTAAAGCGGCTATGTGCCACAGGGTTTGCGAGATGGCGGTACTTTGAGTGTTCTCTAGATGGACGCACGGACGGACGCACGGATGGACAGACAGACAGACTTGCAGACAGACGGACAGGTAGAACATGCGTGTAAAGCAGCCATGTGCCACAGGGTATTCGAGATGGTACTACTTGAGTGTTCTCTAGACGACGCACAGGTGGACGCA
>WOVY01008286.1:0-17453 GCA_013436015.1 Rhipicephalus annulatus
TGCGGTTATCGACTGTGCTCGTGCTGAAGAGGCCTTCTCTGCGTTGTGTGCCTCGTCTCCAGAATTTCAGTTGAACAAGCTGTTTGTCGCTGACGACATCGACATACCACCGACTAGCGCACCCTTTGTTCCGTATCTTGTGCCGATGTGTCTAAGCCTGCAGTGTTGTTTACGCCTTCCCAAACATTCCAACGTCGCAAGAGCCTCGCGTTGCCGTTTGCAGTTCTAGATATTTCAGCGGGCGCTACCAATTTGTTTGTCACAAATCCCTTGCCGTCTCCGACAACCTTGCGTCGTGGAGAATGTATTGGAACATTCCAAGACATAGACGTTTCCTCCATTTTTCAACATTGACGGTGAAAGTGATTTGCCGCTTAATGCATTGACGCCCTCTGCCTATTCAATTGTCCATGAAAATAATAATTTGTTTGGCCCCTCAATTGATGGCGAACTTGAAGAACCACACCGCGAAAAGCTTCTAGAACTTCTTCACCAGTTTTGCGGCTCGTTCGGTTGTCAGCAGAAGTCCTTAGGCCGAACGCACGCCGTTGTGCCTCACATTAACACCGGCTCCCAAGCGCCTCTGCGACAGTGTCCCCTACCGTATCTCCTGTGGAGCGTCATGTAATCACCGAGCAAGTGGCCGACATGCTTCAACGTGGCGTCATTCGGCCGTCCAGCAGTCCCTGGTGTTCACCTGTGGTACTTGTGAGGAAAAAAGACGGCTCGATTCGCTTTTGCGTTGATTACCGCCGTTTAAACAAAGTCACGATTAAAGACGTATACCCTTTGCCGCGCATCGATGATGCCCTTGACTGCTTGCAAGGCGCTTAATTCTTCTCATCACTAGACCTACGGTCCGGTTATTGGCAGGTCCCCGTGGCACCATCAGATCGTCCAAAAACTGCTTTTGTGACGCCCGATGGGCTACACGAATTTAATGCAATGCCCTTCGCCCTTTGCAATGCGCCAGCCATATTCCAAAGGATGACGGATAGCGTCTTGGGTGGACTAAAAATATGGAAGACATGCCTATGCTACTTGGATGGTGTCGTTGTTTTCTCCCCTGATTTCGACAGCCATCTCCAACGTCTCAGCGAAGTCTTGAGCTGCCTCACGAGCGCAAGACTTCAACTAAACATCAAGAAGTGCCACTTTGGAGCTCGGAAGCTCTCGATACTTGGTCACGTTGTCTCAAAAACAAGGCGTCCCTCCCAGACCCAGAGAAGCTTCGTGCTGTCGCTGAGTTCCCGAATCCTACGTTTGTGAAAGCGCTTCGCAGCTTTGTTGGACTATGCTCTTACTTTCGCCGCTTTGTGAAGAACTTTGCTTCGATAATCGCACCACTGACACAGCTGATCTCTGGCAATGGACACCTCTCTGATTGGTCGCCAGCATGCGATGATGCTTTTGCAACAATACGGCATCTCCTTACTTCACCACCTATTTTACGCCACTTCGACCCTACTGCTCCAACCGAGGTGCACACGGATTCCAGTGGCATAGGACTTGGTGCTGTCCTTGCTCAACGCAAACCTGGCTTCTCGGAGACTGTAGTTGCGTATGCCAGTCGCACCCTAACCAAGGCAGAGCACAAATACTCGGTTTCTGAAAAGGAATGTTTGGCCATTGTTTGGGCATTACAAAAATTTCGTCTTTACTTATATGGACGCCCATTCGATGTAGTTGCAGATCACCATTCACTCTGTTGGCTCGCTTCATTGAAGGATCCTTCGGGCCGGCTTGGACGTTGGGCACTACGTTTACAGGAATTCGATATTCACGTCATTTACCGCTCAGGCCGCAAGCACACCGACCCAGATTCTCTTTCTCGTTCGCCCTTTCCTTCAGCCGTTGCACCTGTTTCTTTCGCCGAAGCTACCATCGGCAGCATCGATACCGCTGACATGCCTTCGGAACTACGCAAGGACCCTTGGATAGCCTCGCTCATCGACGTTCTCTCCTCGTCTTCAGTGACACCACGCCAGCGTCTACCTCGTGCACTACGTCGGCGAATTCCCCATTATGCAATACGGGATGCCATGTTGTACCGTCGCAACTATCAGCTGAATGGTAGGAAATGGCTTCTTGTTATACTTCGCCATTTGCGCTCCAGCATGTGCGCGTACTTCTACGCAGGCCCTCAAAACGCGCACGCTGGGTTTTGAAAACATACGACCGGCTTCGTCAGCGATTTTTCTGGCGTGGAATGTACTCGTACGTTCGCAAGTACATACGCTCCTTCACTGAGTGTCAGCGACGGAAAACAACTTGTCATGCCTCTGGCGAATTACAACCATTGCCGTGTCCAGCTCGGCCGTTTGATAGAATCGTCATCGACCTCTACGGCCCACTACCTTGTATTTCTGCGGGAAATCACTGGATTATAGTGGCCGTTGACCTCCTAACCCGTTACGCTGAAACCGCCGCTTTGCCAGCCGCTTCTGCTCGTGATGTCACCTTGTTCATCTTGCGTAGCTTTGTCCTTCGCCATGGCGTGCCACGTGAGCTGCTTAGCGACTGTGGGCGTGCGTTTCTATCGCAAGTCGTCCAGGAGCTTCTCAGTGCGTGCAATATTATTCATCGCACCACTACAAGCTATCCCCCACAGACAAACGGTTTGACAGAGAGCTTTAACCGCACGCTCGGTGATATGCTTTCTATGTACATATCCTCCGACCATTCTAATTGGGACTTGGTGCTCCCTTTCGTGACGTATGCGTATAATACGGCCATGCAAGCAACTACTGGGTTTTCACCTTTTTTTCTACTGTACGGTCGTGAGCCCTCTTCTACGCTTGACACGATACTTACTTACCACCCAGATGCTTCATAATACCGCCCAGCCTCCGAACTCGTTCAGTGTGCCGAAGAGTGCCGCCAATCAGCGCGTTCATTTACGTTCGTAGCAAAAGGTCTCCAAAAAGAACGACTTGACCAAGAGAAGCCTGCTCACAGCTTCCCCGTAGGCCCATTTGTATGGCTTTCGGTTCCATTCCAGTCCCCCGGCCTCTCCCGAAAGTTTTCACCCAAGTACAATGGTCCGTACCGCATCGTTCAATGTACGTCACCGTCGTCAACTACGTCGTCGAACCAGTGACACTAGCCGAGGACAGACGATGCCGTGGTCGTGAGACAGTTCACATCAGCCACTTAAAACCTTACTATGATCCCCTTGTGCTTGCTTCGCCGGGATTTGCCAGGATGGCTCCTTTTCACCACCGGGGCAAATGTAGTGGAAAAGAGGCAGAGAGACAGTATCTAGTTGGAGCACCTGAAAGACGACTACGACGAAGAGCTGAGCTCGTGACAGTGACTGACGCCTCTTGAACCAGGCAGTTGGTTTTATTCAATAAACCCCCTTACACTATGGCCTCTTATCTTTCGCGTGGAGCCCTTCGAATCCCGTCCAGTCCAATGTAAAAGCTGCTGGGGATTCGGCCATAGTGTGGGAGGATGCAAGTCAAAGCTTGGTTGCCGCATCTTCTGCGAAAGCCACTCCTTAAGGGGGGATGCTACACCTTCCAAAAACTCTTTATTTTTGCGAGTACCTCAGTCAAATTTGGAGAGCCTATGTAGATTTTACTGCTGATTTCAAAAATCTAATTCTTTTTTTTTGCTGTGACAATTAGTTTTAAAGATATAATGAACTGCGACTTTTTCAATTAAGGCCTAATTAGCTAATTAACTGTAACTTGGATATTGATGTGCAACCTATAGAACCAATTCGGTATGTTCACAGTGTGCAATAAAGTATAAATCATTGTTCTGGGCTATTTCGGAGCAAAGTTGTGGGATGTTGAATATGACATGAAAAATTTCCCCATCTACACTTGAAATAAAAGATCCATTTAGAGAATTTTCTTCAAAAATTATTACCATAAAACTTACTTTACGACACATCTCCTGCATTTATCTTCGAAACAAAAAGAAAATCGTAATGATAACCCAGATAGAACAAGAGATATTGCTCCGGCATAATGGGAAGCACATGAAAATTGTCGTTTTGAGAAATCGAGAAAAAACGTGGGCACACATTTTTATTGCAGAAGATGCAACAAGACAACGTCAAAACGCACCAGAAGCATAGTCTGAATGCATTCTGTGCTCATGCCTCCTCTTCACTAGCTTCCGGAGTTCCAATGAGGCTGTTCTTTTCTTGTTGGAGACAATGCTGCGATGGTGGTCTTTTTCTCTCGCTCTCCTGGCACCAGTACTTGTCGCATTATGTCCATTTCACCTAAGATTGCCGTTGCAGAATTCAAATTGCCCGTGTTGGAGCGCAGCACTGCTTCTGCAACAGCTGCTTCAACAGCGAACAGGGACGCATGGTGCTCCTTGGGGGCCAAACTCCAGATTACCGAATGCAGGCTCTCGTTGGAGTTCTGCGTTTTGCCGCGTTCGCACCTCTGAAGCAGGGCTCTTTCCGAAAGCCGGGTATAAACCGGTAGTAATGCCTCTGCCACGTCTTTCGGTAGATTGTAGGCATGCCTGGGGTCGGGCTCACCCTTTGCTTTTGCGGCATTGTGCCGACACCATGAAGTTTCACCAGCTGGGCACAGACTGTGGTCCGAGCATTCATCAGTGGAGGTGACGTGGCGGTATGTGGCCATCACAGCCTTTTTCATCTCGCCCACGTCACCTTCATGCGATTTCAGAGCCCGGCCATAATATGTGCTCAGCCTGGTGATCAGCTCACCTGTGAGCCTGCCTTTCCCACCAAGGCCTCTTTTCCCATCGCACTTTTGTTTCTGCACCAGGTTTCTCAATGCGGTGCCCATCCGTTTCTGTACATGATTATTACAGTCTTCCTTCTGCACGTCAATGTAACCATACACCTTGGCGTCTTGTATGGCGCAAAATGTCCTAGAGTCTCCATCAGACAGCATAGTTGTGTAGCGCAGGCCATGGCGTTCAAGCGACCTCTGAAATAGAATTAGAGCCGCCTCCACTTCCGTTTGCCCCGCTTTGCTGTTCGTATTTTTTTGGCATTTGTGGTTAGCCTTCCATTTGTGATAGCCCTCACTACTAGGCTTTGGGCCCACCTCGCAGCCTAGGCAAAAGTTGGAAAGAACGACGTAGTCCAACACGTAGCCACTAAATAATTCGATAACTGTGCCCACGCCGATGTGGGAAGAATGGCCTCGCGTCTTCCACGTGCCGTCATAGCTAACGGCAATATTGCCCCGGTGGCCGAAGCACAAGTCATCATAAATTGTTCTAACCTTTTCCGCACATTCGCTCATAGCGGACTCAGCCGCTCGCGTTGCAGCGGGTGCCAGTGTGTTCTTCAAATGCCGCTGAAACGTCTTGTGGTGCATACCGCGGTGTGAGATGCCCATTGTTGCGAAAATATCCTTCATTTTCGTTTGGCCGTTGCCGGTAGCCACCATCGCCCTCGAAGCGAGAAGATTTACTTCAAACGGATTGCACGTTTTCGTGCGTTCGCGCGGGGCGAAGTCCATTCATTCGCGATCTCGCCGTACCTTTCACACTGCACTAGCACTTTCACGGCAAGTCCGTAGTCCCGATCCCCTCTGACGATCGTAGCCGGTCCGTGGCAGGCTTTGCAACACAAGGCACCCATTATCGCGTTTAGGATATCTAGATGCATAAGCAGATAAGGAGCAGCGTGGTCCGAGTCCTGTGCGGTTGCCTCGCTACAACTCGCGGTGAAAAAGTCAATTTTCCGTGCAGTTGCTGGCACCGATGAAAGCCGGTCGAGCGTCGCTTTCTCCCGGGCATGATTTTCTTCAACTTCGGCGTTTGTCACCACCTTGGCGTCGATTCGTAGTCGTCCGGAGTTCGCTTCACCGTCATCGTCGTCGGAGGCAACGCGCTCGGTCGCACCATCGCTGAACGGCCGCGGAGCGTCGACACATCGTTCGTCGGAGTCAACCAAGGGCTCTGATGACTTCGTAGACTTTCTCCCACGACCTCTGCGTTTCCTGCGACCAAATGCGTGCACGGTCCGATACTTTTTTGCGTTTCCAGGCATGGCGATACGATCAGAAGCTTCAGAGTGCTCTGCCGATTTCGAGGCGTCACAGCGGTAACCCTTTCAAAATGGCGTCGGGTCGCGTATGCAGGCACAAGCCGCGAGCTTCCAGCCAACCGGAAAGCGCCATTTCAGTCACGTGCGCCGTTTAGCCAATGGCAGTGAGCGCGGCTCTTCGTCTTTGAGGCCCCGTTTTTCAAGCCGGGGGAAACGCTCAATGTTGCTTACTGAATAAAAAAAAACAGCTGAAAACACGTTCTTTCAAACAAGACCAAAATGGCGGCGATCGAGCGCGTAGTTCCCGCGTATCGTAGAGCCGAAACCTGCGCTATTCGCCCTCAATTTAAAGGGCAGGATGCCCGTTTTCGGTTTTTTAAAGTTGAATAACGATAAAAGTTGATGGTATTCGGCTATGAAATTTTGTAAATAGGTGCGCAATGATGTCGGAAACGCGAAAAGAAGGTCCGCGAAAACTCGATTTTTTGGCTGATTTTCGGTCCCGAAGTGCCGCGTCCCCCCCTTAAGCGAATGCTCAGCAACATCAGAAAAAAGCTGACTTTGTGGAAGGAGTCACTCCGCAGACCATTCCTATTGCTGTGCTCGGTCTCAGGAAATACAAGTTCTAGAGATTATAAACCACCGCCGCTGTTTGCGCAGCGAAAATATTGATATAAAAACAGGGCTTTCGGCTATTGTCGTGCAGCAGTGTGACACATTTATAGTCTCGACTCCAACCTTTCACAGGCCATTGAATCTGCCGTCGAAAAGGCAAAAGCTTAGGCAATGGATAAGTAAATATTTAACCTGAGTGACTGTCTAACGCAAATCTTTTACACTCCGATGACGCAAGAAGTGTAAGATCAGGCTCCTACAGTTCCTCAACAATCAGGCACCATTGACGCCACTTAACTACCTAACATCATGCTGTATAAACTGTCTGAATGTGTACACAATGCTGAGCAACCTGTTTCACAAGTGCAGTCAGACCGTTGTATGCCTAAGCCAAGCACAAGTAATACTACAGATATGGGAATTGATATCCCAGCTTATAAACGTATACTATCGCCTATCTCTGCGAACCTAAAGTAAAAAACTAAACTAAATAGATGAGTAGTCGATTGCAAGAAAATATACCAAGAAGGACAAGGCATGCGCCTCTTCGGTGCACTTATCACTATGGGTCAACTAAAGGTATTTCAGTGGAACTGCCATTCCATATTCTGAGCCTCCGCCGACTTACACTACCTCTATAACCAACTTAACCGTGATATTAAATTTCTACAAGAAACTTGACTTACAGCTGATAAAAAATACTTTGCAGGATTTCATTCTTTTCGATTAAACCATCAAACAACTGGTTGTGATATAATGATACTATTGTCAAGTAAGTTATGTCCTAGGGCGAAAATCGTTT
This sequence comes from Rhipicephalus annulatus, assembly GCA_013436015.1. Lineage (NCBI taxonomy): Eukaryota > Metazoa > Arthropoda > Arachnida > Ixodida > Ixodidae > Rhipicephalus > Rhipicephalus annulatus. Next base: position 7,413 of record WOVY01008286.1, read on the forward strand.
TTGGGATGTCGGATCCTGATTTTGAAATAATAGCATTAGATTTGTACCTTCCAGGATACCACTCTTTTTATTGTAAATTGTTATTCATCCACTGGTGCACAAAGTACAAGTCACCTTAGTTGCGCTTTGACAGCCTGTCAAAAGGAAACGGTGCTCACAGGTAACTTTAATACAAATCACTTGTCTTGGGGGAGTAAGACGGACCTGTGTGGTAGACGGCTGTGGGAGTGAACCATTGACAAAAATTTTTCCTGTATAAATAAAGGACACGTAAAATTTGTTCGATGTAAGACTCAATAAGTGTTCCGAGACACGCGCGCTGGACCGGTGCAGGCGCGCGTTTCGCCTTGACTACCACGGCCTTGTGGTCGGTGAATTGCACGCTGAGAGGTTTCTGCAGACACGTGGGATGGCAGCTGCAGGTGCTGCGGCGAGCATGCTGCGGGCGAGGGACAGAGTGACGTCAGGCTGCACCTACGAAGGGAGTGCGACGTCAACACACAGTTGCACCGTGACCTACTTGGCACCGCTCCAACAACTGCAGCGACAAGAGCGCGTTGCGACGCGTTCGTAGGGACGCACGTATGCAAGGCGATACACACATGAGTCAAAGAGCTGCATAGCATCTAAAATGTTTAATGACGTATGTGGCGACATCATCACGTTATCGACGTTGTGGCCAGCGAGACATATTCTTCCAATCGTCATAACCTGATGATGACATGTGGCGTTTACGTCCCAAAACTACCATATGATTATGCGAGACGCCATAGTGGAGAGCTTTGGAAATTTTGTCCACCTGGGGTTCTTTAACGTGCACCTAAACCTGAGCACATAGGCCTATATCAATTTCGCCTCCATTAAAAGTGCAGCCGCTGCTGCCGGGATTTGATCCCGCGACCTGCGTGTCAACAGCCGAGTACCTTCGACACTTGACCTCCGCGGTGGGGCATATTTGCGTATAATTATCCCAAGAAAGACTATCGTCTTCAGAAGTGCTCACGGGCACAAGGCACGCCTGACTTACCTTCTTGACATGACATCTCCCCCCCCCCCCAGCGCTCCTCCGGCACGAGAAAAGAGAATGCGATTGTGCCGTGCAACTTACTTTTACTCTTATTGGACGGATTCTTAAAAAAATTAGTGTTCGTAAGGCCATAAGTTCTTCAATTAATTCCATGGTTACCTGAAAAGGTGTTTCAGGGTCCCCTTAAAGGGCTACTTACCAGGCCCTATACCGAATTTCAGTTAGACAGTGGAAGTTGTTGGGTGTCCGATGAGGAACATTTTGCCACAAAAGTTTTTGGAATCGGTTTATAATGAGCGGAGAAAACAAGTTTTTTGAAGCGGCGCGAAACGAGGACGAGAGGAGGCCAGCTCGAAACCCTTGCCGCTCCTCGGCGTAGTCTTCGCAAGCCAAATCTCTTCCCCACCCTCTTGAGCTTCCGACCATGACGTGACGTACGCTTGACGTGCCCAAACAAGTCCAACTCCTGAGCACGCGAGGAGCGTTGCTTTGTTGACCAGTGTTATTTTGTGGTCTTCTGACTTTCTGCGGCATGGTTCGGAAACGCCGGCTTAGACGTGGTGGAGTAGATGAGCACAATGAGTGCGCGAGCGCATAGGATCGTTCCATGGTGGTCATCTGCTCAATGCGTTAACCGCGGAGACACGAACGCATGCGAAACGCTGGCACAATAGCCCCGCATCTCGTAGCATTTGACGGAAAAAAATGTAAGAAAAGCGTGCACCATTCTTTATTGCGTCTCCTTATTTTTTTAAGTTTTATTATTCTCTTGAATTTACAAATAAATAAACTACGCATGTTGGTTGCTATGTCACGTGGTATACTGTTGACAACGTCAGAGCAGAGTTGTCTACGTAGAGTACCAACGTCATTGCATTGCCGTGTATGTAGGGCCGTTCATACGCTTACGTCATGCCCTCATTCTCTAGGCGTGCGTCACAGAGGTGAGGGGGGAAGCGTTCATCTTGAAATTCGACCGATTTCCGCAGCGCGTATTGCAAATTTTGGCAGACGTGATCATGAACGCCTCGTCTACGCATTGCACTTGTCAGCTCAAAATTGTCAAACATGGTGAGTGGCCCTTTAAGAGATTTATCGGCTTTGTTGTTGAATCTAGAGATTTCTAGAAGGCTCTGAAGGTTTCATAATACGCGGCCTGAATAATGGCATTATTTCGTAATTACGCTCTTCTTACTAGAAAGGTTGCAAAAAACGAGTTTCGAGTAGATCATGTTTTATTCTACTTATTACAGTCTTGGTGTTCTGCTGGGCTGAGTGAAAGGAATCACTGTTCCGTAAATCGAGATTGTTATCAGTGAATCTATCAATCGATCACATAATAAATAAATTAATCAATCAAAGAACTTCATTTTCACCCAAAAATAAACATTCACTGTGAAAAAAAAATCGGCAGATCCCCCGAACCTGGGAATCGACTTTATGTGAAGCATAAGGAGGAAAAGTGACCATGCTGCAATTATTTTTTAATACGACACGCCAGCAATGACGCTAACTATATGTACAAACGTTGTACGCACAGAAATATCTTGAAGAGTTTCAGATATTTATATACTCAATTGTTTGCCCTTGCGCAACAATGGCAACTGGAACATGCATATTAGCAACACCAGAAGCTGATATGAAGCTCTGATGACCACGAGGACGCTGCCCCTGTACATTGTTACATGAATCAACTTCAGCGCATAGAAACTAACCACAATTGACGCTAATCCAACGTGACGGCTGTATCAAAGGAGTACATGTGATGATTGATTGCTATGTGGGGTTTAACGTCCCAAACCACCATATGATTATAAGAGACGCCGTAGTGGAGGGCTCCGGAAATTTCGACCACCTGGGGTTCTTTAACATGCACCCAAATCTGAGCACACGAGCCTACAGCATTTCCGCCTCCATCGGAAATACAGCCGCCGTAGCCGGGATTCGAGCCCACGACCTGCGGCTCAGCAGCCGAGTACCTTAGCTACTAGGCCACCGCGGTGGGGCAAGGAGTACATATGTAATGTTTATAAAATTGGATAGGCAGCACTGCAACCACTATTGACGTCTCACGACGATTAGCGTTTGTTCGAAAAGTACTTCCGAGATCTGGTGCAGCTTTGTGGTAAAATGCTCCATTGCCACGTAGAATGCTTGGGTTGGATTCTAGCTGCGACCCTAACATTTATTGTTTGCATTCGTCGGGTTGGTGCCAATGAGGTCGGGTATTAATAGACAATCACGCGTTATAATGGCCAATGTGTGTTCTCGTCACTCTTGGTTAGATTCTAAGTGTCAATCACCTGTGGCACATACCCACAGAGCAGTGGCACATGCCCGCCCATTGGTATGTGCCACTGTCTGGCGGTAAGTGCCGATGTATGCGACGGAATGGTGGCATTAGTCATATCTTGACCAGCGCGTCATATTCGTCAAGCCATCTTACCCTCCCGTGCTAATTTTGGTTCACGCGAAGATAGGAGGTGAACACGGAGCCCCCAAATGTAAGCCGTTAGATAGATAGATAGATAGATAGATAGATAGATAGATAGATAGATAGATAGATAGATAGATAGATAGATTATAGATAGAAAGAAAGATAGATGCGCCTGAAGTCGCTGGAGATAGCTAGGAAACGCTTCGAAATTAAAAGTGAAGTGTACCACTGTGCATTTGTAATATGTGCGTCAAACTGTGGCCATTCTTTACTATGACGTAACTGTCACGATGAACCAATGACAAATTGAGCATGGCGCTGTTCCTGACGGTAAGGCGACAGGAATGAACGCCGGCCTAGACCAGCACGCGTCGATTTGATTTTCCTGTGGTGTTTCCTTCGAGAGATGTACACTGTCACTCTTTATGTAAGGGAACACGCGATCGCGTGATCTGCTCTCTACAACGGGTATCTTCAGTATCTTGCACCGCTTGCAAAGGGGGGCAATACTTTCTCGTTTTGTTTCCCAATAGACGACGCCAAAAGCCAACGTCTTTTATTTTGCTGTTGGTTGGTGATGTTCTTGTAGGAGGCCGCCGCAGAGCGCAGGCCACGCGGTAACGTGTTCCCTTTCATAAAGGACGGCAGTGTACATTGCTTTTTCGTGTACTCCGAGATGAGCGAGGGGTTAGGGGAGCGAGAGTTGTGATTTGAACAGCAGATGCATCGCTAACCTGACGTTGAACTCTTTGCGTTCTCAATTTTTTTGGCGAGCTTTCACTTTTTATTATCAATGAATTACTGTAAGACAATGGTTTTATACATGAAGATAGTTGCCACTGTTTCGGAAGTGCTTACTTTGTCGGGTGGATGCATGGAAAATAAGGACAATGTGGCCTAGTCTGTACCAAGTGTACTAATTTCAAAATAAATAGAACTAAACAGACACAATGGACTGCTTTAGCAGTTGCGTCTTATTACCTTAAGAAGTTGAACAAGTTCTGTTGATTGTAGCCGTGACATTGAATTGCTTGTAAAGAGAGACATCAAAATTTTCGCTGGCAAACTGAATTGCTTGAAAGTAAGTAGCTGCATATATTGCAGCCGTGAAACCAAAACACATTCAAGTGGATTTCAATGCATTAGACATTAGAATGATTGGGACAATTTTACTTACATTTTCAAAATCTTCTATTGTAGCCTTGCCAGTGTACTCAAAGCTACCACTTGCAAGTCTCACAACGAATACAATTGCAAAACATATTATTTCATTCACTACGTGTTGCAAATGCAGATAATATTTTTAAAAAGCAAGTGCCAGGAGGTAACCTAGTGAAGCTTGCTTACTGGAAAGATGATATTTTTACGGTTAGATCTGATTGTTTGAAGTTGTGCAAGCTTTCTGCCCACTTCCAGTCGCAGTGCAGATGGTGCCATGATTTATACTTTCATTGTTCTGAAAAACACAGAAACCAGGTAAAAAAAACACAGAAGCCTCAGAAACATGCTTTTATTCGTTCGATTCCATCAGTATACGCGCTAAGCTCTAAGGAAATACTGCAAGCAATATCTGAAAGTCGGTACTTTGTTTTTTTTTTCTTGTTTGCAGCTGAAACCGCACAATATTCAAGGCCTAATAACATGGGCTGCATATGTCGCTGCACAACATTTTAGAGAAGCGACAGTATTGCGCAACTGTAAGGATGTTGAAGGAAGGCTATTGTTTCTTTGCGCGTAAACATTCATGGCAGCTGCAAAAATGGTACCTTGCTCCATAATGTATGCTGATGCCTTGCGGTACAGCTGCGCAGCAGTGGTCCTCCTTTGTGAATGAATGATACAAAATTTTGCCATTGAGGACAATGAGCAGTGAAGAAGTGGTTTTCGCGTGCGGTATTCTTGATTCCATCTTGCGCAAATTGGATTCCGCCCCCAATTAGGCACTGAAGATGGGCTGGGACACCTGTTTTTTGTGGTACTCGTTTAAGGTCGTTCTTGCCGTACTTGAACTTTATTGGCAATGGAGATTCCAAAAGGACGTGACCACGTCATTCATTAAGCAATATCTGGAATCTTAGCATGACTTCACGTTCCAAGACACGTGTGTACGTCTATTCAAGCCCTTTTCTGTAACAAAACAGTGTCCATTCGCATGGATGGGCATGCAGGAAATCTGTATACGTCACATCCTCATGTTCTACAAGGCTCTGTCTTGGCGCCATTCTTTTTCAACATTTCTCTTCTTCCACTGCCATGGCGATTGGCGGCAGTATCTGACAATTACTTCCTGATGTGCGTCGACAATATTACTTTGTAGATAATCTACGAAGATGTCATCCGCCAAAAACAAGTACTTCAAACGGTCTTAGATGTTACTTATGCTTGGTGTCACCATATTGGACAAGAATTATCTAAAGACAAAGCAACATTTATGGCCGTAGGAAACAACCACTAGCATCGTTCACTTTCAAGCCGACCCCTTCGCTTCTTCTTCAAGCTCAAACCTGTACAGTAGGTCCCAACTCTTTGCGTGTTGCGTCTAGAAATTGTTCAATATAGTTCGGCGTCCACATAGGCTAATTTCTCAAAGCAGCATGTGGCAGAAACAAATCACGTTATACGTAGTATTACCAAAACATCACAGCATATCCACGGAGTGCATTATAATGAGTGGGGTAAAGCATCCGTTCGTGCGTCCATCCGTACGTCCATCTGTGCGACCGTCCATTCGTCTGTCCGTTCATGCGTCCATCTGTCCACCCGTGCATCTGTCTGTCTGTGCGTCCGTCTATCCGCGCATTCGTTTGTACGTCTGTGCGTCCATCCGTGCGTCCGTCCTTGCATTTGTCCGCGCATCTGTCCCCGCGTCCGTCGATTTATGCGTCCATCCATCCATCCATCCATCCATCCATCCATCCATCCATCCATCCATCCATCCATCCATCCATCCATCCATCCATCCATCCATCCATCCATCCATCCATCCATCCATCCATCCATCCATGCGTACATCCGTGCGTCTGTCTTTCTGTCCGTCCGTCCATCCGCCCGTCCATAATTCAGCATATAAAAGTACCACCATCCAGGGGGCATCCCAAGGACTAAATGAGAGGTGGCACTCACGCTCTTTCTTACGGCCTGCGCTTCGTGTCTACTTCCCACTTTTCATGGCCTCTAGTTCATGGCTATATACTAGCTCACTATACTTATAGCACCGCGGCCCAACCCTCGCTAAACCTTGCTAAAACCAAGGAGGTTGCGCCCGGAGGTTGCGCCCAGCGAGTTTAACGTGACAACTCTGTCTGGTCAGATATATAGTGCTCAAAGTGCGTCCTTCTGATACTATTCTTCTTTTTTTAGTAATCAAGGTAGCTTTAGGCTACGTATGTACACCGACACTGAAAAACTCATGGAGTTTGGGATGCACAACAAATTACAGGAAATGGCCGAGGCACAGGAGAGAGCCCAGTTTATTAGACTTACAACAACGCAAGCAGGTAGCAACAACCTCAGACGAATTGGTACACCAATTACAGCGATAAATGATAACCCCAAAAAATACCCAAAGAACTGAAAGACAATGTCATAGTTATGCCTGTTCCGAGGAATGTTCACCCCGTTCATAATGTGAGCAAACGGCAAGCCAGAGCTAAAGCTCTGCTCGTAAAAGTTAAAAGTGAGGCCGACAAATGGTCGTTTGTCTACGCGGCTTTCACGTCCAATAAACGAGCTTTCACGACAGTACTTATGAATCGTAAAGGTCAACTAGTCAACTCGTCTTCCATCTACACCGCAGAGTCGGAAATTGCCGAGGAAGTAGCCATTGCATTGGTACTTTTGGACCCAAATAAATCGAGGATCGAGAATCCACAGCGACTCTAGGGCAGCCGTGCAAGCATTTGCCAAAAGAGTATTCTCTAGACAGGCTCGGGCAATGCTCAAGGAAAAAGTAATCAAGCCACACACGAAAAGAAGTGCCTCTGTTCGGGTCGCTGTTTTTGTGCAGTGTTTGATTTTTGCTCTTTTCTTGGACTATTACGCTGCCATCCAATTCTCCTCGGTGTGCCAACAAAACGTCGGGTGAAGACTTCGAGGGCTCGGCACCTTACAGGTACGAGGTTCATTCATCAAAAACTTGGCTAGTACGCGACCACTACGGTGGTCGGTAGCCATCGACACGAGCCGTATGCTCGTCCAAGTGCGTCAACCCTCATGAGTGACACACTGCAGGACACAATGAAAAGCCTGGGGGCTTACAGGCACGCCAGCACATCATAAAGCCGGCATGTTTGCTCATTCACAACCGCGAAATGGCTCCAGCGAGCCCAGCAGCAATGTAAGACAATGAAGCTGTGAGCAAGAAGCTTCGCTTAGAAGAGAATCTTTTCGACAATAAAACGTCAAGTTATTACCTAACTGATTAAGAAGACATGGGTGAAGATGAACAATTTAAGTTTTTCGCGTATAAGAACAAACGAGCAGAGGGAATCCCAGTCGTATTTTGTACAACAGCAAAAGGTGCTAGTTTCGGCAAAGTGAACCCTAATCGAGTGTCAGCCGAAGTAGTTTCCGCTGCTAAAAACAAAGTGCAGTCATTCAGAACGACCAGAGATGGAACCTTTAGGTCAGCGTTGCTTCCTTAGCTTAAGCCAAGCGTCCTCTGATGCTTTCGAATGTAGGTCACTTGAAAGTTAAGCCTTTCATCACAGAGTCATACGCTCAGAACGTTGGAAAAGTAAATAATGTGCCTCTGCAGCATTCCGACAAACAACTGCTAGAGTACTTGAGATATGCAGGGGTTATATCGGCGTGGTGGCATATGAGATATTACCGCCAGTATGATGGAGCAGTAACTTCGCATCCACTTCACTCAGTGATTCTGACTTTTCGAGATGACCGCCTGATTCCAGGAAGAATCTATTTAGGAATCACCAGTCACCCAGTGAAAGAATATCTTGGTCCAGCACTTCAATGCTATAACTGCCAGCGACTCAGACACATGGCGAAAAGTTGGCCGTAACACACGCCGGTGTAAGATCTGCTCAGAAGAACACCACCATAAGGAGTGCAAGTCAGTTATTCAGCCTAAGTGTGTGAACTGTGCAGGTAATCACGCTGCCTCATATTCAGGTTGCCCGCAAAGTAAATGTGCTGAAAAAATGCGTCAGCATGATTTTATGCATGAAGAAAACCACACTCCATAAGCCCTCTCCAAAGCTTGAGATTGTTCATTCTGTACGTAATCTACCTTCGCGCACACCTCAACATCACCCGACAAACACGCCAAGAGAACCACAAAGAGCACATTCAAGAAATCACTCACAAGAAGCACATTCAAGTACCCCACCTACTCGTCAAAGCTGCGAACGCCCACGCGACCTCACCGGAAAGTAGCAGAAACTACAGCGCCAGTGTTCGCCCCAGCTACAACATCGAAACGTCACGTCGTTCTCAACAGGCCTCCAAAATTAAACCATCCATGGGGACCGTTCCTCTGCATCAGTCATGCAATTGATTCAACCAATGCTTTTCGCAGCACTTAAGGCAATTCTTTTCTGCTCTACCGGAAGTAAACGTAGAAAACAGATTGAGATGGAGCTTCGGAGGCGAGGAAGAAGAAGTGGCCAGGGGCATGCTCTGTATATTTTTTTATTCTCGTTCTGTCGACAATAAACCGAAGACATATCGGTTCTGCGGTCTCTCTGGTCCTTCTGAAACATGGTGCCGTGACCAGGATATCTGAAGACAGACGCAAAGACTTTAACCCCCATTCGCAACAACGGGTTGAATAATGAAGCAACCGGCGTCTGGCTCAAGGACGAACGGTCGAGGGAAAGACGACGACAGTCGACTGTTTACGACGCACATAAACAGGAAAGAGCTCTTTCAACACGTTTTAAGCATGAATAAAAAGGTCCCAACGAAGAAGCGGAAGACGCTTCGAGCAAATGTGACAACGCTAACGAGCGAAATTGATAAGAAGATAGAAGGAGACGCCGATCGAGCGCAACTTATGACGCTTCTAAACCAGATGAAGAGTGTGTCACAGACCCTAAGACAAGTTTACGAACAGATTAAACCACTAATCGAAGAAGAAGATGTGGAGGCAGAATTTGAAAGAGTTTTGCAGTACGACATGAAGATCGTCGCCGCAACGACAAAAATAGAAGAGCAATTACGCGAGTTAGAACAAAGCGACGCAACTGACTACGAGAATAGTCGCAGAACAGGCGAGCTCAGTGCAAGGTACTAACCAAACATCGGAGACGCAAGAGCTTGTTAAGTTGCTACGTCTTGAGATGATCAAGTTTGATGGAAAAAAAGAGCATTGCCAAGGTTTTGGCATCAGTTCGAGACATCGGTGCATAACAGTTGAACGCGCTGAAGAATAAAATTTAATTACCTTCTGGCGTCCTCTGAATGGGAGGCTGCGTTCCTCATAGAAGGTTTTGCAGTTTTCTGATCAGAATCACGAGCATGCAGTCACTCTTCCGAAAGAAACATCCGGACGACAATATCATTTAAGAGAAACCTACATAAAAGAGCTAGAAAACGTGGAAGCAGTAAAGAGTCCTAA
>WOVY01008288.1:0-18562 GCA_013436015.1 Rhipicephalus annulatus
AACAGTTGTGATCTAGATTACAACAAAGTCAATGGTTGAATATAAACTTGTGGCCGGCGAGGATTGACCTACAACCTGCAAATTACGTGTTATGAGCTCTTACTTACCGATCTGCAGGGATGCTTATCGCCTCATCCGCATTATTGAGTATTTAAGTGCACTAACACAGGAATGTTTAGTCGGTGCCACATTGCAGCTGTGACAGGAAGTGAAGAACACTATTTTTTTTAGATACGTTCCCGCAGATCGTGAATCTTCAATGACTGGACGGCAGACCAACAAAATCCTTGCATACTACCTTAAGGCGTCAAGTATGCTGAAAAGTTACCTTCGCTATAATTGAATTTCCTGCCTCCATACTGCCTTCCTTCATGTTTTTGGAGAGTAACAATACTTATAGCATGCCTACGCCGTGTCGTCTGAGTGAAAAAAAAAATGTTAGTGAACATTGGTTTGCGGAGTCATTAAAAACCCCTTGTACTTGATTAGTGGTGTACCTAAAACTGAAATATGAAACCTCACTGCTAATACGAGAATAAGGAGCTATAGACACGAGATAGCTGGAACAACTGTCATTACTACCATCGTCCCGTGTCTAGAGCTCTTTGTAAACCCATTGTGTGCAAGAGGGACATAAAGGACGGGAACAGAGAAGATTGTTTGTTGCGCTGAGCAAAGCCATAAGGTATGAGCAAGGGAAACTTCTTATTGTCTATGCAACGTTCAAAGGGAGGGCTGGCAATAACTTGAGTAGAATGTCGGTTACATAACGACGTGCCACGTCTGAAGAAGTATACATGCTAATCAGTGCTGTCTATCTGCAAAGTTGATTCACCTTCAAAGAGTTGTTTATCCCGTAACCCTACTCTTCCTTCAGATCTAGCGCATCTGACTCCATTTCTCTTTTATAACAGTGATTACAAAAAAGTGCCTGAGGTATCACGGCAATACTAATCTCGTGAAAGCAGCCCTGAAACATGCAAGAACCGGAACTCGTTGCAGTTATTCAAACGAGGCAAAGCCCACCACGCGGAAGGAACGAAGTGTACATCTCGGATAAATTATTCATGCCGCATCCGCATTGCGCACCCCGCAGGTAAAACGGAGCGTTATCCCTTGAAAGCTGTGCCAGCGTGCAGAAAGCGCACAACTATTGAATACCATTCCTCTCGTGGTCCTTACTACTTTTCTTGCAGCTTGCATTGTGTGTATGAATATTCAAGAGCGGGGACTGTGGAAGGGCACTTCGCTGCCTGCTTGAACACAAGTTGGCACTTGCCTCGACAGCTTCGCTGACTGCTAGGAAGGGCAGTTGCAAAGAAAACACGAGCTGCCTTGTGTCAGAAATTCCTCTCTTTCACTTTTGTTTTTTATCTGATGCACAAACCTAGTCATGCATCTTTAGGACCTTTGCTGCATCTCTCAAGACAATTGTAAACTGTTTTGAATGAATGAATGAATGAATGAATGAAAAAATTTCATGAGGCAGGAGCGTACAAATAATACATTCCGGATCTTTAAAACTGACTCAAGGTGACACATCCATAACGTAAATTGTAAACTGCCGATAGACATCCCGCAATGCAGAAAGTGGACTTCGTGGCTCTGCATTTTTGTTTTCGAAGCCACGTAACCAGTTGTGGAAATGAAATGTTCGTGGTAATCACATGGTTTTTTTTATATGGTCATTAAAAAGGGGACAGAAAAAGAAGAAGAAGAAGTGGATCTGTTCAGTCGCTGTTCTGTGCACTGTTCGATTCTGGTCTTTTCTTGGACTATTACGCTGACATCCATTTCTTCGCGGTGTGCCAACAAGACGCCGGGTGAGACTTCGAGGGCTCGGCGCCCTACAGGTACAAGGTTCCGTTATCAAAGACTTGGCTAGTACGCGACCACTACGGTGGTTGGTAGCCATCGCCCACGAGCCTTATGCTCGTCCAAGTGCGTCAAACCACATGAGTGATACTGCAGGACACAATGAAAAGCCTGGGGGCTACAGGTGCGTCCAAGCATCATAAAGCCGGCATGTTTGCAAATTCACAACCGCCACATGGCTCCAGCGAGCACAGCAGCAATGGAAGACGATGAAGCTGAGAGCAAGAAGCCTCGCTTGGAAGAGAATCCTCTCGACAATAAAACGTCAACCTATTACCTAAGTGATGAAGAAGACATGGGCGAAGATGAACCATTCACGTTGGTTACTTATAGAAAGAAACGAGCAGAGGGTATCCCAGTCGTCTTTCGTCCAACAGCTGAAGGTGCTAGCTTCTGGAAAGTGAACCCCAATCGAGTGTCAGCTGAAGTAGTTTCCGCTGCTAAAGAAAAAGTGCAGTCATTCAGAACGACCAGAGATGGAAGCTTCAGTGTCGGCGTTGCTTCCTTAAGTTCAGCCAAGCGTCTTCTGATGCTTTCAAATGTAGGTGGCTTGGAAGTTAAGCCTTCCATCCCAGAGTCATACACTCGGAATGTTGGGAAAGTAAAACATGTTCCTCGGCAGTATTCAGATGAACAACTCCTAGAGTACTTGAGAGATTGCAGGGGTTATATCGGCGCGACGGAATAAAGTACTACCGCCAGGAAGATGGAGGGTAACGATGCGTTCACTTCACTCAGTGATCCTGACTTTTCGAGATGACCGCCCGATTCCAGGAAGAATCTACTTAGGATTCACCAGTCACCCAGTTGAAGAATATCTTGGTCCAGCGCCTCGGTGCTATAACCGCCAGCGATTCGGACACATGGCGAAAAGTTTCCGTAACACACGCCGGTGTAAGATCTGCTCAGAAGAACACCATCATAAGGAGTGCAAGTTTGTTCCTCAGCCTAAGTGTGAAAACTGTGCAGGTAATCACGCTGCCTCATATTCAGGCTGCCCGCAAAGTAAAGCTGCTGCAAAAATGCGTCGGCATGAGTTCATCCGTGGAAGAAAACCGCGCCTCAATGAACCATCTCTAAACCTTGAGATTGTTCATCCTGTACGTGATCCACCTCAGCGACCACCACAACAACAGTCGACAAGCACGCCAAGAGAACCGCCAAGAGAGCCGCCAAGAGCACACTCGAGAGACCACTCACGAGAAGTACCTTCAAGTAACCCTGACCTACGCGTCAAGCTGCGAACGCCCACGGGACCTCTGCCATAAAGTAGCAAAACCGACAGTGCCAGTGTTCGCCCCAACTACAACATCGAAACGTCACGTCATTCTCAACAGGCCTCGGAAATCAACCATTCAATGGAGACCGTGCCTCTGCATCAGTCATGCAGTTGATTCTGCCAATGCTTTTCGCAGCACTTAAGGCAATCCTATCTGCTCTACCGGAAGCAAACAACCTGCCAGAAGTAAAAAGCCCTGCTGCCTCTGGAAGCACTGCTGTGTCAACAGTCCGGGTCAAACCTGCGACAAGTAACACATGAATAAGCGCTACAAAGATGTCTCCATATACAGTAGAATGCCAATGGTCTTCGAAGGAAGTGTGCTGACTTCCGTAAACTCCTTCTGCAGTATAATTTTCCAATACTTTGCATCCAAGAGGCAGGAATGAATGATGATTTCCGCCTCTCCAACAACGTGATATATAAGTCATCTCGTCGAAGTGGTCCTAGCAGAGTACATTTGTGCGTCAGAAGAACCTACCTTCTCATCAAGTTCACTCAAGTGATTCGGACTTCGCGGAATTCGTCGCTTGCAAGTATCCTTCGGTGAGCAGTGCGTTACAGTGATCAATTTTTACCTACAACCTTCAAGCCGTATTTCGGTGGAAGAGCTAACAAATATCTTCAACATTTCTAATTCATATACGTGTATATGCGGAGACTTTAATGCGCACAATATAATCTGGGGTAGTGATCGATGTGATGCACGTGGGAACATTGTTGAGTGTGCCGCAGACAAAGGCGATTTGACAATTTTAATTACGGCTCACCAACTTTTCTCCGAGGGCATAATTACTCTAGTTGCATCGATGTAACCCTGTGTTCCCAAGATCTAGTGAATGGTGTGTGGTAATGACAACGGATGTATAAACACGTTGGAGTGACCATTTTCCCATTCTAATAAATCACCCCTACTTGTGAAATGACGACACCAGACGCTACAGCAAACTGACGAACTGGAAAGCTTTTCGGTACCACCTAACAAACCAAAATAGTGACCTCACGACAGTTGAAAGCTTTACTGAATTTTTGCAAGATATTGCCAATAAATGTACAAAGAAAGTCCCGATTCCAAAAGACTATGCTGCAGTCGATGGAGAGTATGAACATCTAAGAGCCATCAGGACGACGTTCAGAAAGAGCATATCGACGCAGCGGAAGTTTAGAAGCATACAAAAATGCACAGAAAATCCACAGTGTAATGCGCAGACGGCTAGAAAATTTAGGTAAACGACGCTGGCGTGATTTCTGTGGCACGCTCTCTCCCCACACACCTGTTCCAAGAATTTGCTTGTAATTCGAGCACTTAGTGGCCCTGTATCACAGAGCTTCCCATTTCGTCCTCTTGCTGTAGCCTTGGACAAACCGGAAGCTGAGGTAGCAGATGAATTTTGTCCACTTATCAGTAGACCCGCCGCATCACAATGTGCCTTATTTGATAATTCTGTCGCGTTAGCCAGCCAGAAAACTATTGCTAGCTTTTGGGCCCAGCATCCTCAACTAGACCATGTATTTACGTTAAGGGAGCTGCATTGTGCTATAGCATCATGTCGTCAAAAATTGGCCCCTGGACCGGGCGGCATTACGTACAATATGCTAAAGAACCTTGGGCCCACAGGCACAACTATTCTCTTAGATATTTACAATAATCTATGAACGCAAGAAATTGTACCCGAGTCTTGGAAGTCTGCTGGCATCATTCCGATCTTATAACCGGCTAAGACGCCCTTGAACCTTGAATCCTTCCATCCAATCAGTCTGACAAGCTGTTTATGTAAGGTAATGGAAAAAATGATTGATGCGCGACTTCAATGGTGGTGCAACAGAACTGGTGTATTCTCCAACTACTTGACAGGTTTTAGGAAACAGAGATGCACAATGGATGCAATACTGGACTTAGTAACGTATGTGGAGCATGAACGCGCCTGTGGTAGTTTGACGGTCGCAGTGTTCTTGGACATCAAAAGGGCATTTGACACAGTCAGTCACACTCATGTTCTGCTTAGTATGTTAGAGAACGGACTGTCCAGCAGGTCTTTGCGGTGGGTACCCAATTTTTTATCAGGTCGTAAAATATTCATTCAGACAAGCGAAGGAAAAAGTGCAGAATACGACGTCGGACAGGGAGTGCCACAAGAAAGCGTACTCAGCCCTCTTTTTTTCAATGTGTTATGGCTGATTTAGCTAAAAAACTGCCTTCCAGGTTAAAATACTCCTTATATGCAGATGATGTGTGCATTTGGGCATCTGGCACGGACATACGGTTAATTCAGATTCCATTGCAGGACGGAATAAATATTATCAACAACTTTTTAAAAGAAAGATGAATGAATCTATCGCACGCAAAGACAGCTGTATTGCCCTTCACCCGTAAGAAGTTAAAGAACTTCAGTCTCAATTTAGAAGAAGAACCACTAATGATTGTGAGACAGCATCAATTTCTCGGAGTAATACTGGATAGGCAGCTATCATGTGCACCTCACATAAAGAAACTCGAAAACGAGGTGAATACGCTAGTGAATATACTTCGCAGAATTGCTGGAAAATCATGGGGCGGATCTGTATCATCCATGCTCGCTGTTCACAATGCTTTAATACGACAAAAAGTTGCATATTCTGCAGCAGTGTTACACGGCCTTTCCCGCACTTCAGAGGAGCGACTTCAAAGACTATTAGCTAGGGGACTGCGCGTCTGCATAGGTGTTACACGAGCGACTTCCAGCAGTTTTGTCATAGCAGAGACTCGACAACCACCCTTTCCAGTCATAAGAACAATTGAAACATGCCGCCATTTTTTTCGCTTACAGACGCAACACAGGGACCACCCATTGGCACAGGAGATTTTACTAAGAGATAAAAGCAATCCTCATAACGATGTACAGAGTAATGTACATATATTACCCAGAAAAGAATTTTGGAGCTCTGAATTGGACTATCCTCCATGACTGCTTGTAATACCAAGCATTGAATTCTCAGTGGATGGCATTATCAGAAAGAGAGACATGTTCAACCAAGCTGCTCAACAACTAGCGCTTTATCAGATACACGTGCGGTATCCAGGGTACATACATATTTACACACATGGCTCAAGTACTACAACATCTTCAACATCGGCATTTATCATACCACAGCTACATATTCAGGAATTGTTTAAATTATGTCGCATGACGTCATCTACTACATCTGAGCTCTTCGCTATTCTGTATGCTCTAAAGTTTATAAACTCAGTAGCAGACGCTAGAAAATGGGTACTTTTCAGTGACTCACAGGCCGCATTATGATCACTCTCCAGTACAAACACGACAGTAATAAGTGATAGTATGACATACGAAACGCTGAAGGAGCTCACCAAAGCAAAGAATGCGCAACAAGAGATCAAATTCCAGTGGATACCTGGCCACTGCAACATTCCTGGAAACACAGCTGCCGATGAAGCAGCACGACAGGCACATTGTAAAGACGTTACTGTTTCTTTACCAATTTCGAAAAATGAATTGCGCAGTATTATAAACAATACAACTTTCAGAATGAGCAAAAGTGCTTGGTTTGACCAAAGTACAAAGAGCTACGATTTATATCACATCGATACATGTATTGAATTCAAAATCCCGCTGGCATTAGATAGAAGAATGGAAACTCTAATTCACCGATTGAGGCTAGGCACCGCATACACAAAAATCTTTTGCACAGAATCAGCAGAGCTGAAACTCCCGATTGCGAATGTGGATTTATAGATGAAGACGTCTGTCACCTTCTCGTAGACTGTCCACATCATGACACGCCGAGGCGCCGTCTTAAGGGCGAACTGTTCGCATTGGACCGCAGACCATTTAGCATGAAAAAACTTCTGGGCCCGTAACCAACTGGAGTTTTACAGTCCCACGCTTTAAAAGCTTTAACGCGTTTTTTACGAGACAGCGGGATTGCTGACAAGTATTAACAAAAAACAAACTTTCATTTGTAACACATGTACTTATTATTTACAGTATCATGTGACACCCATCACGTGTGTGTTGTGAAATGAATGACGTGTCAACTATTATGTACATACATGTGAATGCATCCTTATAAGGATCAGACGTGTGCTTTGCTGTTTTGTGCTGATGGACCGAATGTTAACGAGGGACATTTCCAGAGACTTCCTACATTGACTTTCGAACATTTACTTACCATTGTGATATGTGCGTATAAGTGTGTCTTTGCATATCTGTGCCCGAGTTTTCTATTTTCCATGCACTGCTTTGTATGTTTTGCTTCAAGATACGTGTTCAAGTTTCAATCAACGGCTAAGGAGTAGCCGGCGCCATAATGGTGCGCCAACATCTCCTTATATATCATATCAATAAAAAAAGGACAGTTACAGCTTTAGAGATTTTTTACGACCAAATCACCGCTTTCCACACCAGGACAATACAAAATTTATTGTAGCGAGCCTTCATATATGCACTCATTTTCTTTAGTCTGCGTAATGAATGGCGATTTTGTTCACGTATTGGCAGCCCTAAAGTGGACTTAAAGCAACATCTGATCCAGCGTTATTTGTGGAAAGTTTTTCATCATAGCAGTAGTCTACGGATTGCGACCACCGATTGCGACCGCCGATTTTGAGATATGTGCCTCTATTATATAAGTGCCCGACGTCATTTGGTCTCTAAGGAAGCGTATGGACCAACTGTGTAGTAATTTGTTCTTTTCATTTACCCTTTAAAAAGTAGTAGATGTAACCAATGCAAACAGCGAAAATTTTAAAGTCCCCATTCCGACCACGACTAAAAAGAGTTTTTTCTGAGACATCAGATTGTGGTCGTCTTCAGTCTACGAAGAGCTGTGTGCACGGGCCGTGTAGATGCGCCCTGACGCAGTTGCGCAGCTCGCGCGATACAGCGATTTCCTCCCGGCCTCGTTTCTTTCCTGCTGTTTTATTCCCTCGATGCGGGCTGCACAAAGTCTAGAAATCTTGGTACTAGCTTTTGAGGCCGATCATTTTTTTGTGCTTTAAAGTAGATACCGTGTCTTATGGTTTGGGCTCTTAATCTCAGAGCTGTTTCCCGAAAGTTAAAAAAACTTAGTTCCGGAAGTTTTGGGCAGGCACATTACAGTGCAGATACAGACCCAAAGTACGTGTTTCCGTAAGCTCTGTACCATCTTGCTGAATATCGAACTCTTGAGCTCCGCATGACAGAACAAGGTTATAATTAGGAAGCACATTATAGACAAGGGGAATGTTGGAACGAAAAGAGGAGTGGCACAGAAAATATATCAGGGTTAAGAGAGACAGGATAGAGAGAGAGAGAGAGAGAGAGAGAGAGAGAGGCTAACCAGAACTGTAGCATCCGGTTGGCTACCGTTAGTTTAAAGCAAGAAGAAATGGATTGGGTCAGTCACGTAGCACGTAGGCAGGATAATCGCTGGTGATTAAGGGTAACTGAATGGATTCCCTGAGAAGGCAAACACACGAAGGGAGACAGAAAGTTAGGTTGGCCGATGAGATTAAAAAGTTCGCAGGTATAACGCGGCAGCAGAAAGCATAAGACCGGGTTTATTGGAAGATCACGGGAGAGGCCTTCGCCCTGCAGTGGGCGTAATCAGGATGATGATGATGAATGTGAAAAAGGGCTCTCAGTTAATTTGGCCACTGGGGATTCCCTAACGTGCACCTAAATATAAGTACATGACCATAACTACATTCTTTCGTCATCTAAGTGCCGCCTACGTGTCCGCAAAGCAAACCCGCGTCTTGGGGCTTAGGTACGCAACGCAAATAGCGCTAAGCCACCGCCGCTGCATCTACTTTTCTTTGTTCACATGTATGTTACAATTTGGTCTAATAACTTTCTCTATACTTTTCCTGGCATTATTGTCTGTTAGATATCATTATTGTTATAACACACACACACACACACACTTACACACACACACACACACACACACACACACACACACACACACACACACACCACACACACACACACACATATATATATATATATATAGTATACACACACACACATACACATACACATACACACATATATATATACACATACACATACACATACACACATATATATACACATACACATACACACACACATATATATATATATATATATATATATATATATATATGTAAAGCACTCTTTTCAGGTTTCCCTGCTTTACCACAAAATCATCATTAGTGGCTCCCTTCATTAATGACCTCCATTTGCTTTTTATATTTTTGCGCAGTAATAGCCCATTTAGAAAATGCGCCGTGAAGACACTTTACGACTTGTGTGTAATTTAAAAGTCGCGACATTAGGCACGGGCGCGTGACTTTCATATCCAAGAGCGGAGAAGCATGAAGCCCTAATCTCGTTAATGGATTTAATTACCAACA
Organism: Rhipicephalus annulatus; assembly: GCA_013436015.1. Classification (NCBI taxonomy): domain Eukaryota; kingdom Metazoa; phylum Arthropoda; class Arachnida; order Ixodida; family Ixodidae; genus Rhipicephalus; species Rhipicephalus annulatus. Next base: position 9,534 of record WOVY01008288.1, read on the forward strand.
GTGCATAGAAAAAATCAACTTATTGCAGTAATTACCTGTAACTGCACTAAATATTATTAAAGTGCGTCTGTGAATTATGCAGTGCTGTCGCTTTTACTAGGTATTGCGTGGCCATTTCGAGGCGTTAGAAGTAAAGTAGAATTACGTAATCGCATACAGGGCGAACAGTACTGCAGGGTTGTTGCTGTATATAGGAGTGTAACTTTGTCCTTTAAATGACACACTTAACGGAGTGTAAGTTAAGGAGTGTAACTTTGTCCTTTTTAAGGACACACTTAACGAATTTGGTTTTGCACGACAGAAGCGTGTAAATTCACCAGGAGAATCACAGTGTCACTATCAGCGAAGACACCAACAAATTGTGTGGCTCCGCAGGTAAGCGTAATGTTTTACGGTTGCGTAGCTGGTAGTTGGCTGCCAGGAGAGTTTTCAACGGCTATTTTTTAAGCACGCAAACGTTTCTACCGTCACAATTAAAACCTACTCGGTCGCAGCATGGCTTAGGCGTCCACTGATACTCGAATCATGACAATAAAATGAGAAAGTAGTGAGAATGGCGCGCAATAATATTTGTCTCTAAAAGGCGAAGCAGCGAACTATGCTGAACATTGACTTCTGGCACATCTGCCCAATCAAGAACTCGTTTTTGTCCCGTTATGGTAAACCCCAGTGGTGATTGCACGTGACCAAAGTTTTGTTCCGCATATTTCTGCCAGTCGCGTAATATCTGTTTTCTTCAGGCACTCGTATTACAATTTAGAATTAAGTAGCGTATTGATTTTCTGCTACAGAACACATTCATTCATTGTATCAGCCAACACAACCTGGCCCAACCATATCCCGTAATTCCATATTGAGTCCGTCCTAGCGGAGAAATATCTATAGAAATTGACGGCAAGTTTCCACTTAGTTGATATATAATAATATGATGCCCCACTGTTCTAGTTCTGCCTGCACGAGGTTTTTTTCCCATAATAATTCACAAATCAAGCCTGAAAAAAGGTGTCAGAAGGACTTTTTGATGGACTTGCGTGTGGATATTATTACTTAATTTTTACATGAATAGATGGTTCTCCAAACGTTGTTTTGTCAAAAGGTAACAGTGGACGATTCCGTGTTCGACGGCAATCGGCGCAAAAGTGACGGTGACCTGCGTGGTCCACTCAAAAAACATTGTCTGGGCGACTGGTTCTCAGGTGGCAAACGCAACCTCTCAGTGTTCGAGAGAAGTATCGCGCATAACATACTCAGTATAATTTACTGCAGATATTTTCGCAGTATTTAATTTCACTACATACATACTTTTCCTACACACATTCCGATGTATACGGCCATATGTTGCAACTGCCTGACCCCATCTCCATTGCGGCTTAATCTCCTCTGGGTATATATTGCTTCACTCGTATGGATTGGGAAATATTGCGTTTGCAGTTTTTTCAGATCCATTCCTGCGGTTTAGTCGATCGCTTGGGTGGGGACAGATAAAGCTTCCGGTCCATTCTGTAATTATTGACGATGTCCTAAAACATTGTATATATATATATATATATATATATATATATATATATATATATATATATATATATATATGTATATATATGTATATGTATATATATGTATATGTATATATATATATATGTATATGTATATATATATATGTATATGTATATATATAGCACTTATCTATTCACATATTCCAAACGCGATATTTGCAATTCAATGGCCTCCGGCGATGATGGTTGCGTTCTAAGCGTTATGTCAGCGATAAATGAACAAAAGTACCAAATAAGCAGTGCCACGCGTTCAGAAACTCTCCAGCAGAAGTTGGGTGAGAAAGTAAATGAAGCCTGCGCATGACAGTAGAGACACCAGTACTACACTATATAAACTCTGGCGAGGCCGAGCTACGTCATGCTGCACTCTACCGTCTTTAGTTCCGAAGTGAACACACAGAGCACGTTCCAAACAACGATTAACATACACACTGGATACGTTAAAAAGATTCGAAGCTCCTTGCGGCTATGGAATACCTTCAACGAAAACCGCTAACGAACCGAGGGTGCCCGAGTGTGTTTGCGATACGAGGGTGTTAATTAAATCCACCTCGATCACGTTTCGGGCGAGTGCCTTTTAATCGCCGGACCAACCCTGGTGGTTTAGTCTCCACCCCGATATGATCTCACCGCTCGCGCTTCGGGTTCGGCGGTCGGCTTGCCTGAGAGTTATTAAATTTGCCGCTCATGACCGTATCGGCGTGGCATTGTGGCGTGCGAGCTGCCGGTCAATCATCCGTGACAGCGCTGGAAGTGACCGAGAAACAGCCAGGAAAATAGCATCACTGTGCGTCACCTCCGGGCATCTGCGTCAAAACAGTTTATTAAGCGGATCAGTAACCACGGGAAAATTACAGCACTCATATTAGAGAAAAATAATTTGGCGTGCCCTTTCGACAACTCCCGTGGATCCAACAGCCACCCTTTTCTCTATCCACGTCCCTCGGTGCGGAGTATCTAGGCCACGGAAGTAATGTGATCGAAACAAGACGCTCTGGCTGCGTCTCGTTAGACGTTGCGGAATAATTACGAAAAAAACCAATAGGAGAATTCCACGTCAACCATCGATGATAATATTCTTGGTAGACCTCATTTTGAGGCTTTGATGAATCGCAAGTCTGTAAAGCTCCTTGTCTTAGCCATGCTGTGTGCGACTCCCTAAAAAAGAATATAGCACTAGGGTGGTCGCTTTAGCGCAGTTTTTATGCAGGATGCAACAGGGCACTACTATTGTGCAAGTTTTTGAAGTTACGTTGACATAAGGTATCAATGAAAGATATTTGAGGAAGCTATGAAATTGGAGTTGCAGTAAAAGATAGCGTGAGTTACCATACCACCTACTCTGACAGCTTCCACTCATAAAGTCTGCCACAAAATAGACTAACGAGGACGTCCACTCTTTTAATTTGCCATAACAACACAATTATACCCACATTAGAACAGAACAGAGCTCTTTTTTAGTCAATTTATATTTTATAAATGATATCATCCTTAAGCCATGCCCTAACTTTTCAACGACAACTTCAAGAGCGCACTCACTTTTTAAAGTAGTTCACAGAGTGATCCACCACAGTCACATTTACGCTATAATTAAAACCTTTCTAGCTCTATTCGTAGATGGACAGTGAGTTGCATCGTAAAATGTTCGCAAAGGGCTTTCATCAAAAACGTTCGCTAAGGGCCTTTGCTTTCAGTCTCAGGCCTTCGTTGCACATAGCGTTTACTGCTACTTTTTGTCATTGGCACCCTATCGGAAAGCAAAATAAAAAATAGCGTGAAAAGAAGGAAGTAGAGGAAAAAAGGTGCGGAGCGTTGGTAGAACTGTAAGCAGAAAGGGGAGAGGCACTGCTTAATCATGATAAACAAAATGACAATGCTGTAGGCCTGCGTGCTCAGATTTGGGTGCACGTTAAAAAACCTCATAGTGATTGAAATTTCTGGAGCCCTTCACTACAGCGTCTCTTATAATCATGTGGTGGTTTTGGGACGTTCAACCTCCCATATCAATTTATAAGAAAATGACAGTGATGGATGAGGCGATGCGCGGTTGCAACACTGTAGGCCGAGCTGAAATGATCAAGTTCTTAATGTTTGAAGGGGCACAATCAAAAGAAGACTGTGAGCACACTTGGTGCAATGTACTTCACTAAGTTCCCGAGTGATTAGTTATCACGGGAAGCAAACGCGATCATCAGTGCGCAATGTAGAAAAACGTCTGTTTGAAGATGCTGTCACACATCGTGATGGCAAGATAACAAAATGTTGAATTTATGCTGGCTGTTATCGTAGGAGCTACTGAATTTATTTGGGAGAGTGGTGTTCCCGAATATTTCTTTTACTAAGTCGAATGAATTATTTCACCGGCAACATGAAATCTTCTCAAAAGGTTCTAAATTTTATTGCTGTATTAAAGCAGTCTTAAATACCTGTCTTGAAGTGTGGACTGCTCTTACTTAGAGTGCTGCAGCACATATGAAACTCAACATTCGCTTGGGCAACTGATACAACGAAGTAATTTTTCTTCGTGCATCGGGGTGTCGATAACATGTGCCTAAGTTATAGTAAGGAACCACTGGTACTGACATATTAAAATTTAAAAAAATGTCACTTTGGCATAAGCTTCTTCAAATCCACTTTTTTAAGTATGACATCACCGTTGTCCCAGTCAGCCGCTTATCGATGCTTGACACCTCTTTATGTTTAAGACTGCTTAAAATGCGACCTATTACAAAATGTTAGTTTTAATTCACTATAAATGTTCTGTAGTCGGTAACTCTAAACTAACTCTTTGTTTTCTCCAACATTATAATTTAAGTGATGTTGGGGTGCGAGTTAAGCTGATATAGACCACTTACAAAGCTGACCCAAGCACAGGCATGATGCCTTGAATGAATCTCCCGGTTCGATTATTGAAGAAACACCGTGACTTTAGGTGCATTGAACCGCGATTCCAGCCTTCTACTCCTTGCTCTGTTTTACACTTCAGTTTCTATTGATTCAGAAAAAGGTCAAAGTTCTCACAACCCTCCCATTTTCTTTTCTTCTATATCTTCCCTTCTTCCGAAAGCGCAGGCAGGTGTCGTGCCTCTCTAGGCGGCGGTTGCGAGGTCGCTCTTTGCCTGTTTTCTCTGTGTCTTTGTCTGTGCGTATGTAAATAAAAAATGATACGCAAATACGTTGCCTTGAGGGTGCTTTAAAAGGTTTTAACAACTAAAAAGCACAGGGCTCACACAAAATATGATGCCAGGCACCCGACAAACAGTTTATTTTGCCAAAACCCTCAAAGGCGATTTCACCTCACTAAGTCTGATACAAAGGCAGAGCACTCTTTACAGGCAAATATTGCTGAGCATGAGCATTTGGTTGTATACAGCGCAGTGTTGTTTAGTGACATGTTTGAAAGAACCATACAGCTTAAATCGTTGCCTGAATGCGCACTCATTGTACAACGAAGACTATCATCATAGCGACTAGGTATGAAATCGATCAGAACTTTTCTCGCGTGGCCAAGTCATATTCCTTAAACTTGGCGCTACTCAAACGTTCCGTAGTGTTACGAGCCTGCTCCGGCCCACAAGCTGAAAGGCTCCCAGAGGCAGTACCTGGGGTCAGACTACTTGGAAGGTGCCGCACCGCTAGCGTGTCGCGTTGTGCAGTGCTCTCGCCCCTTGCTGGCCTTCCTCCAAGAGACACTAGACGCGTCCTCAGGAGACACTGGGCGCGTCTCAGAGAGACGCTGTCTCAGAGAGACGCTCAACGGTGGTGGTGCAGCCCACTGACCTCTATTAGAAAAACTGCACGACGCATCGCTGCATGCTAATTCGGGTACTTGTGAAGCCACCGGGAGGTACCTTCACTGTCCGGGAAGCTGGCGTCTTCTGAACGTTTTAGGCGTGTAATATAAATATTATCTGGTGGCAGTTGTCGTTGTTATCGTAATTTTTGTGTTCTTTATAACATACCATTCTCGTGATCAATAAACGCTACACAAAAAATGACAGATGCCTTAGTGACGCCATTAGAATACGGCGCAATGCTGCTATGTACAGCGGTACAATTACTCATTAGTTAGGTAACAGAGAAACAAATTCATGTCTTTTTACAAAAAACAAAAACCAAAAAATGGCAGCATATCCACGGAGTGAATGATGGAGAGTGGGGCGAAGCATCCGTCCCGCCCATTTGTTCTTGCTTCCGTCCGTCCATGCGTCCGTCTGTGTGACCGTCCGTGCGTCCATCCGCCCGTCCGTCTATGCGTGCGTCTGTTCGTGCGTCCGCACGTCCATCTGTGCGTCCGTCGCTGCGTTCGTCCATGCATCCACCCATGCGTCCGTCAATGCGTCCATTCGTCGGTGCAGCCATCCGTGAGCCCGTCCATGCATCTGTCTGTGTGTCCGTTCGCCAATCTATTCAACACTGAATAGATGGACGTCGTCCAGTGTACGACGGACGTTTTTTTACACTGGACGTTCGTCCAGTGTAAAAAATTGAAAGGATCAGAGATCAGTATATCCCATGATTACTCACAGGAAACTCTTGAAAAACGGAGGTTACTTTGGCAATCAGCCCAAAAAGACAAGAAAGAGGGAGCGAAAGTCAAGCTTGTTCACGACAAGCTCGACATTAATGGTACAATGTACACGTGGGACAAGCAGTCGAATGCTCGGGCCAGAATTCGCAGTAATAATGGAACTGCTTCGCGGGATCGGGACTGACAGCAGGCGAGCAATGGAATTAAGCTACTAAACATAAACACCCGAAGTGTCGTAAACAAGCTTGAAGAATTGGAGTGCGTATCGTTACAGCATGATCCACATTTAATTGCCCTAACTGAGACATGGTTAAACGAAGACATTACGAATGACGAAGTATTTCCCAGTTCATACAGCGTAATCCGTAAAGATAGGGCAACGAGAGGGGGTGGTGTGGCATTGCTGATTAAAGGTTCCATCAAGTATGAGCCGTTACCCTTTTTAGATGACCACGAAAGTGTTTGGTGCAAGATATTTCTTGACGAAATAGCTGTAATAATTGGCGTTATTTATAGACCCCCGGAAGCCCGGTCGAATTCATTCAAAAATAGATGATCACTTAACAGCCCTAGCTGGTACCAAAAGCCGGATAATTATGGTTGGGGATTGCAACTTGGTTGGAATAGATTGGGAGGCGCGCATTCCTGGGCCCTTAAAGAAGCCTCACGCGGAATGCATATTGGAAACTATGGCAACACACAGTCTTATTCAGGTAGTTGACAGCCCCACGCGAATTCAAGGACAGTGCCAGAGCTTGCTGGACCTCGTATTTTTGTCAGAGGAAACGTTTCATTACACAGTCGAAATTGAGGAAGGGATCTCTGACCATAAGATTGTCGTGGCCACGGTTCAAATGGCGAATAAGGGCGTAGTAAAGAATCCGATCGTGAAGGTTTACAATTTCAAACGCGCTGATGACACATCCATTCTTGATCTACTAGAAACTGCTCTTGATAAGATGCCCAGAGAAAATAACTTTCATGAACTTTGGGAATACTTTACACTTACTGTGAGTGAATGCTTATCTCGTTTTGTGCCGAAAAGAAAGAAATGCTTACAAAAAACAAACCCGTGGGTTAATCGACATATAATTCATTTGAAACGACGACTGCGCCGGGCACGACAAAAAAGACCGAGAAACCCCGTTGCCATCGCTACGCTTAGTACCGATGTGCGGAAGGAGTTAAAAACTGCTAAAAAGCATTTTGTTTCAACAACGTTGGCTGATTTTTTGAAAAATTCACCTCAGAAGTTCTGGAGATACTTGGTTGGGTCAAGCTGCAACCAGTGTACTTTTAAATGGAAACATTTGCAGTGATCCAGTTTCAGTTGCTGACGCTTTTAACAATTTCTTTAACAGTACATATACTAGCCCGACGGACATGGCCTCGATAAGTCAAGAACATGGTAGCCATTGTGAAGATGACATTGTTATCTCTAAAGAAGGTATAATTGAATTGCTTTTAAAATTAGATGTCAAGAAGTCTTCAGGGCCTGATAAATACCGAACGAGTTTTTAAAGCGCTATTGCGAATGGGTTGCATTATTTTTAGTCAAAATTTTTGCCTCCTCATTGGAAACTGGTGTTGTACCGAGTGATTGGCTGCTAGCAAGGGTTGTGCCTGTGCCCAAAGTTGGAGACAAGCTGATGGTTGAAAACTATCGCCCCATTTCCATTACATGTAGAGTGTGTAAACTTTTAGAGCATATAATTGGTAAACATCTTGTTGCGTACTTTGCAAATAACAACCTCTTTTACAACAAACAACATGGTTTTCACCGACGCCTTTCAACTGTGACACAGTTATTTGAAACCATTCATTACTTTGCTGCAGCTGCGAATTCGAAAGAACAAATAGATGTTATTTCAATAGATTTATCAAAGGCTTTCGACAGGGTTTGTCATGCGAAACTTCTAAATAAATTACATGGTTACGGTGTTAATTTACAAATAATTAGGTGGACTCAAGCTTACCTGACGAATCGTCAACATTTTGTGGAAATAGCCGGCGAACATTCATCTTTTTTGCCCATTCCTTCTGGTGTGCCGCAAGGGTCGGTTTAGGTCCAATTTTGTTTCTGCTGTACATTAATGACATTGCAAGTGGTGTACATCCCAAAATCGAAGTGCGATTGTTTGCCGACGATTATCTTTTGTTTACACGCGTCAAGACTGTCTCTGACCAAACTTGTTTAAATGATGCCCTAAACATTAATCACAATTGGTGTGCAAAATGGGATATGGAAATCAACCCTAAGAAGTCTGCCTGCATGACAGTCTCAAATAAGAAAACGCCTTTAATGTTTGACTATACAGTGAATACTAACCAAATCAAAAGATCCACCCAAATTAAATATCTTGGTATGACAATTACAGATACACTAAATTGGAATGCACATATTGACAATATTTGCGGATCAGCGCAGCGGAAACTTGGACTACTGAGACGTAAATTAAGAGGTGCTCCTCCTGAGGTTAAACTTCAGGCGTACAGAGATATTGTTCGGCCTACCTTAGAATACGCTAGTGTGATCTGGGATCCGCATCACCAATATCAAATAGATAAACTGGAGGCGTGTTCGGAGGCTAGCAGTGCGATTTATTTTTTCCGTTTATGAGAGGAGGCAGCCATAACAACCCTGCTCACTGAGGTTAAACTTCCTCAACTTGCCATTCGCCGAAAAATCACTCGACTAAAGTTTTTATATCACCTTTATAACAATAAGCTCAATTTAAACCCTTCTCTCTATTTGCGTCCCCCAGGAAGAGTCTCATCAAGAACCAATCACCCACACGTAATTATGCCCTACACACCGAGAATTGACACATTAAAAACACTTTTCTTGTCAGAACGATTGTCGACTGGAACTGTCTTGCCGCCGATTTCTTTGAGAATGTAGACACAGTTGAATCTTTTGTTGGTAAATTAGAATTGTCATTGTA
>WOVY01008289.1:0-23444 GCA_013436015.1 Rhipicephalus annulatus
CGTGTATTTGCTTGTGTTTAGCGCTTTAATGCATTTCAGAACCTTTATCAGTGAATGCACACCTGCTCAGCACAATAGTGCACGAGTAAATACGCAGACACGCAGAAATCGCGTTGGGCCATTCACTGTTTCAAAGCCTGCCGACACACACAAAAAATATGTAGTACAATCAGACTTTGCACGGACCTGCCTAACTTCCCCTCAATCAGCGCTTTGAGCGGCACTAGATCATAAGTGGCTACTGGTGAGCTACACAGAAGGAAGTATCAAAACCGCGAATAAATCATACGGTCTTTTTGTAGGCAGTTCTACATTCAGAGCACTCTTCCTCGTATAAGTCTAGACGCGCTCGATTGTTTCATGATGAAAACCAATTTTGTGTTTGGTGTCACCGCATTTATATAGGGTACGACTTAGCTTTATCATCCAGTTTTGCGGAAGATAATAGGTAATGCTTTCTGAAAGGCTTCATTGTTTTAACTGCGTGCTTTCGCGCTCACTTTGCTTCTTTTATGCAAGCTCCAGAAGGCCGAGCCAGGGAGCCGAGCTGAAAAAAACGTCTGCACCTCCTAGTCATGAACTCTATGCGAAAGAATTATTTTCAACATATTAAAGAGAGCCAATTGCATAGTATTAGTAGCCTGTCCGTTACTCTGCATAAATTCATTGTAAGCAGTTCTCATTTTGTATCGGTGGCTTGAATTGTACTGCTTTTCTAAAAATATATTGGCATAACGCCATTGCAGCTAGAGAAAATTTATGACGATGTTTTGTTTATAGGTGTAGTTCTTTTATTAAGTGACAAAAGTGCAGACAGGCGTTGTGTTTTGAGAAATATAACTTGTATAAGTACACACCAGGCACACACACGCACACACCACACACACACATATATATATATATATATATATATATATATATATATATATATATATAATATATATATATATATATATATATATTTCACGAGTACTTGCATTTAGGTCACACGTCAAAGCCCTCTACACAATATCCATGCGATGTCCCTTAGAACAGCCGCTATTTCTACGCCGTGCATTTTTGTCCAATTACGTTAGACTTGAAGTAGCTTTGAGACCTCATACTGTCGAAAAGGTGAAAGTTATAGTGCGCACTAGTAAAGACGCACGCTATATTCAGCTTCGCCAACTGTAAACGTTCTGCGCAGGGCTACCCAGAAATTCTTTAGGGGGGGGGGGCCAGCAGAACGACTAACTTTGGCAATTGGTGGATTTTTTTGAATACGTGCAAATATTTGGTATACCCTGAAAAGTTTATTACGAAACTTTTCGTGGTGTAGGGGGTTTATATTCCCTTCCTCGACTCTCTACTTACGGCCTCATATTTCTGCCTGTGTTTGACATGGTATTTTGTTTTCATCTCAGAGCTTTCTGACCACGGTTAACTTCCAATAAATCGACTATGTTTATTCTCACTATTGTAGACGCCTGCTCAACGAAGAAAGAGGTGAAAGTAGAAATCAGAATAAGACACGCCCTTTCTAAATAATTTGACCTCTCACAAGGACGTTTATGGAGCTCAAATTCAGTACATTGGCGCGTATACTTCAAGGGTTATGACATCATGTGCTAGACAAGAATGATGGGCAGGTACGAAGAAATCTGAATCGAAAAGGCGCACCGGAGAACCCTGAGCGCATAGCAGTTCCTGCGCACGGCGCGCGGCTCTTTCAGTACTATTCGACTGCAGCGCCGCTGCTACGGGCAACGCGCAAGGCATCAGGCGGCGAGGCGCAGTTCACGCTACTGAACACTTTGAGTACACTCTAACAGCGAGCTCAGTGCTTGTTGCCATAAATGAAATTCGCGTGGCACCGTCTATTGCAAGCGCGGTGAAAGCAACACTCTCCACTGCCAGGCGAGCAGACGCTCTGCAAATCATACGCAAAACTTCACAACTCGATTCCGACTTTAAGCATGTTAAGCGCTCTTCTTTTCCTGGAAGTTTATGCTGATGTCATGTGAAACGTTGAGGAGAGCTTCCTCGACAGTCCGTAATGTCTGCAAGCCCGTGCATGCAGACCACGGAAGCAGCTTCATCAAGTTACGTACTATTGCGATTGAAAGAAACGCGAACAGCGGAAAGCGCTGCTTTCGGACTCAGACGAACTGCGGTGTGCCTTGGCTGTGACAAGGCAGAATTTCGTGCTGTAGCTGGCGTCAAAGTCGCGCTACAATCTGGTTCCAAACTACGCTCATGCACCGCCTGGTATTGATTGACAGTCCTGCCGGGCAGTCGGAGCACACGCGAGGGTGCAAAAGTGCCAGCCAGAACAAGATTTTTAACTGCTACGATGACGCCGGCCGAGAGCAGATGTAGATTTGCCAGGTGACAGTCAAGGCATGTCAAAGTTCGACATGGTAAAAAGTCATGCTTCCCACGCCGTTCACGCATCGTGATAGTACGCCGTTACGGTTGTACTAAACATAAGCGGTGCGTGCATCGACGCGTGAGTTGTAATACGTATAACCCATTATTAGACATTTTTACTAGAGCGTATGTAGTGAACCCACGTACGCAGCACTGCCACGGAAGAAAACTACGCATGTGCAGCACGTAACGAATCGATTCCAGAGATGCGCGCGTGCGCCCGAAGAGAAACGCAGCGTGCGTAGACGCGACGAGGCAAAGCGTACGTGGCGTGACACTCTCGCGAAATCTTGATTGATATTGAAACCAGATAGCAAAAGGGCAGCGACGGCGTCGAACACAGAGAGCAACAAGGCTGGCCCAAACCGACTATATTTTGCTTTGAGTGACAATGTTGCTCTGTTAGCGCAAGAGGGCGCTAAAAAGCACACAAAAGCTGTTTTATTTGTAAGAACATACGCCTAGTTGAACCAAACGTATCTGATTGATTGATGTGGTAATTTAACGTCCCAAAAACTACCATATGATTATGAGAGACACCGTTGTGGAGGGATCCTGAAATCTCCACCACCTGGGATTCGTTAACGCGCACGCAAATATGAGCACAAGGGCCCACAACATTTCCGCCTTCATCGGAAATACAGCCGCCACAGCCGAGATTTGACCCCCGACCTGAGGGTCAGCACTCGAGTACCTTAGCCACTAGACCATCACGGCGGGGCGAACCTAACGTATCTCGCTACGGTCAATACGGTGAACTAAAAGTGTCGTTGAGCGCTTCGCATGCAGCGTACGCAACGTATTGTGCCACGTACGTAGGCTCGTTACGTACGCTAACTAAAAGTGTCTATTGGAATGCGGCCTGCGAAAGAGTACAGAATAATTTGTGCCTCATATACAGGCATACTGCACGTAAATCGCACCTGTAAATTGAAACAGCTGGAGTCACGCTTGAATAAACACAATAAGTTTACTTATGGTGCACTTCACAGGCTCTATACTCGACTATATATTCGACTCTATATTCGACTATATTCGACTACAGGCTCTATTGAGACTATATCTTAAAACGGCGGAGCTGAGCATTTTTCATTGTGTACGGAAATCTGTGCAATCGCTAAATAACCGCCACTTGGCACGATTCCCGCGATGCGTTGTGAACTTCACAGGCAGTGCTCAGCAATCTCTTCGTCTTGCGCTGGTTGTTGTCGCATCAGACGACAGCGCTGTGGTACCCATATGACAGTTTTAGGAAGGTTGCCGCGTGAACAGGCGCTTTTTTGCATTTAAACTCTCCGAGCGACTGCTTGCCATGCTACCGAGGCGTGTCTTGGCAGTTGCAAACAAACTCTGGCGTCTCTAGGAGCAAGGGTATATCACCGAAGGCGTCTGGGTTCGAGAGAGGCGTGCTCTTGTCTGTAACCTGTGGGCATTCGCGAATACTTGTGCGCTCGTTTCGTGCGTCTTTCTTTCTATTTGAAGTGCGCACTCTAAGTTGCAATACTGTGAGACTTAGCTCCACGCTCGCTCTGTGTATGCTGAATTGGTGCCTGCTTTCAGCTTCAGGTTGATGCTGAAAGTTTCGAGCCTGTTTTTTTAGGGGTGAAGCTCCTTATAGTGGCACCCGTTCGTCCCTTGTAGCCGTTGTAGTGTCTAACAAGTGTAACAGTTTGAATCTCTCACCGGCAGATGGTGCCGATGAGAGATTTGTTCTGTGCGTTGTTGAACAATAAGAAGTAGTGCTCAATGTACATGCCAATGGCTGCTAATGGGAAATAAAAGACAGGAGCATTCGGCCTTTTAGTAACGCGCACGCTGTGATCCCCATTAGCAGCCTTTGGCATGTACATTGAGCACTATCTGACAAGAAAGGGTTTGCTATGTTATACTCGCTGGGTGTAATCTTCTTAGTTTTAGAAGGTTTACCGAGCGTTGAGCCGCAGTGCCACGAATACAATGAACTAGTATATACCATGAACTCGAGGTGGTTAAAGGTGGGAAGTATATACGAAGAGCAAGCCGTAAGAAAGTAAAAGCCGAATTCTCCTGTCTCTCATTTCCCCATTAGCAGTCCTTGCCATGTACAGTTGAACACTATCTGACAGGAAAAGGTTGCTACGTTATACTCGCTGGGCGTAACCTCCTTGGTATTACAAAGGTTAGAGAGCGTGAGGCCGCAGTGCCATGAATACAGTGAACTAGTATATACCATGAACTCAAGGTGGTTAAAGGTGGAAAGTAGACTCGAAGTGCAAGCCGTAAGAAAGTGTGCGTGTGCCACCTCCCGTTTAGTCCTTGGAATCTACGCTGGATGGCAGTGCATCTACATGAGGAATATATGATGAAAAGAAGCGAGATGGTGGTATTTGGAGTGTTGAATAGATGGACGAACGGACATGCAGACAGATGCATGGATGGACGCGTGAACGGATGCAGGGGCGGATGCATGGACGAACGCAGGGACGGACGCACGAACACATGCACGCACGGACGGGCGGATGAACGCATGGACGGTGACACAGGCGGATGCATGGGCGGACAGAAGCAAAAACGAATGGACGGACGAATCCTTCGCCCCACTATTCATCATTCACTCCATGGATATGCTGCCACTTTTTTTTGTTCACGATGCGACTTCACAATTTCTAGCGGTTGCTGAAACAATGAAAAATAAACACTCAACTTTCTCTTTGAAAACGTGTTTCCACTTTCATGTAATATCGATTCATAGATAGGAGGATAAAGCCAGGTTCTTTCACGCTACGCTTAAGAAATACAGACATGTGCATGAGAGAGGAATTGCATCTTCTTATATAGATGTGCTATATAATATCAATAACATTGTAGCAACATTAAATACGTTTATTTAGCAGGGTCCTTAAATGGGCCCTGAAACACTTCGTGAAGTAACAATAGAATGAACTTGCTGGAAGGGCTTATTGCCTCACGAAATAAATCGCGTCCAAAATTTTAGAAAATCCGTCAATTGTGAGTGGAGTTACAAAGATTCGTCGCATGCTGCGATTTTCGTTCTCTCTTCCCTCGTGCCAAAGAAAGCATTGGAAGCTAAGCAGAGAGAGAATGGCAGGCACGAAAAAAAAGTCAAGCGTGCCTCGTGAACTTGAGCCACTTTTTTTGCTTTTTTTTTCGAAAGCGCGGCTTTCTCAGTGCGATTGTGCGCACACTCGTGGACAAGTCATGGCCTCCCGCGGCAAGCTCTCTAACAACCGAGCACGCCAAGTTAAATCAGCCAATGGCTGATAGATGGGTTTACTACGACTAATTTTCGGTCTCATTCCGTGATTAGCCGACAGATGAGAACACAATTTTTAGCTTATCTCGATATTTTTTGTGAATCGCAAGCCACGTGCTGCGCTCTAATATGTCGCTTGCACGTTGTCGGGAACCTCTACTACCAATTGGCAGTGCTTTCTGACCATGCTCAAAAATGTTTTAGTGCGCCTTTAAGTCGACTGATAACTCGATCAACAGCTCAATTCTCGGACACCAAGAGCAAGGAGGGTCGACTAGCATTGCCTAGTGAGACAGGACGTGATAGATGTCGCAGAAGAAGGGGACACACTATAGCATATGTTTCTTATTGCTACAAAAAACCTTATCGACGAAATGGAAGCAGCTTTGCGAACTATTACCTGGTTAATAGGCACGTTCACTCCCCATGTGGAGCATACAAGCCGGCACGCAGATTTTCAAAGCGAAGAGGTAGTGAGAACGTGCGCTGGCTCATAACTACCGCGTTTTTACAGTGTATACAACGGCTGAGTTGTGTCAATGTGCCTCACCACATTGTGCCATTCTTCTCAATCGTAGCACCAGCAATGCAGTCATTCAGTACGGAAGGCATTCTGCGACGAATGCAAGAACTACTGGCTGCGTCGGTGACACCCGCCTGAGCTGGCATGTACTAGTACTGAAGTGGCTTTTGTTGTGTGTGTGATTATTTGGCTGACAATTTGCTGTTGTAATGAACATAGAATTTTTGATGAAACATCAAAAATTTAATGGGCACTCCTAAATGCGAAGCATTTCTTAGCGAAATTTGGCGACTTTGAGCCTATCTATCTATCTATATATCTATCTTTATATCTATCTATCTAGCCGCCTACGACTTTTAACTCACCTTGTCGTTTCGATAATGGTATCAATACTAAACTTGGTATGGCATAACATGAGTGTATGTGGAACATATGTGACTAGTCGTAACATGAAAATTATGATACGTTTGACATGAATGTCATGATTTATATTTTATGGTCCTGCAACCCTTGCTGTGGTTTTTTCCACATTGTATGTTGCGAAACTGGTATGGTATGACATAATTGCATGGCTAACACAAGGGACAGACCCTAACAAGAAAATTATTCCATGCGTATCATGTAACAACATGATTAAATGCCACGCTCATAATGCGCTCGCGGCCATTTCGCTAGCTTCACTTTTACCAATTTTTGGTATTACGAGACGTGAATGGATGAAGAAGTTATGAGACTGCTGCAAACATGATAAACATGAGATGCGTGTCACGTAAAAAAATGACTACATGCTACGCTCACGATGCGCTCACGGCGGTTTCGCTAAAGTCACACATACAAAATTTGGTATTTACAGTACGTGAATCGATGACGAAGTTATGTGACTGGTGCAAACATGATATTCATGAAATGCGTGTCATGTAGCAACATGACTACATACCACGCTTATGATGCGCGTGTCCGGCGTCCTTTCGTAACCAAAAGAGGGAGACGCAGTGTTTTCTGGGTAACGGATCGGCGCGAAATGCAGGATATCGCATTTGGCACCAGTTGCCGTCGGGGCGCGCCGGCGGACGCTAGTCGCACCTGGCGTCAGACTATAGATTGCTCGCGTTTCACTAACGTTGCGTCGCGTGCCTAGCATACACATGTGTCAACGCTACATTGCAGTATATTGGGCCCTTCATGATGCGCTCACGGCCGTTTCGCTAGCTCCACATATACCGAATTTGGTGTTACGTGACGTCGTTAGATGACGAAGTATATGACTGGTGCAAACATGATAATTCTGACACGCATGTCATGTAAAATAAGACAACATACCACGCTCATAGTACGCTCGCGGCCGTTTCGCTAGCTCCGCATATAATAAATTTGGCATCACGTGATGTGAAGAAATGACGAAGATAGACGACACATCTAAACATAATAATCATGACACTGAAGTCATGTACGGCATCATTTATCTCCACCTCGTAACGTTGTGCTGATTTTGAAGTGTCATATCAACATTTCTCATTTGTGCTTCTCATATCATTGATCCCCACTGTACGTGGGATCTGCCAGTTTTTTTTTTATTAGAGGCCTTTGAGAAATACTGCAAAGTAGCTGTCATAGCTGAGAGAGAGAAATAAACATTTATTTCAAAACAGTGTTACGAGTGAGACCCGGCATCACCCTAAAAGCGCGTTTACACAAGAGAGAGACCACACTGACATGACCCCGACAATAACACGAAGTAGACGCAACCATCGGCCGACTTGTCACCCACCGACAAAGTCGCAAGACCCCTTCGTCACACTATACCGACGACGACGCCTCGCAGGACAGCACTTCATCGTAATGCAACCTGATGAGAGACAAAAAACACCAACAAAACGCATCCGCAGAGCTGTCATCGGCATATTTTCGGGAGACTGGTGGCCGAGCGAAAATTTGCCGCATATCTTTGTTTCAAATGACCACGAAGCGAGCAGTCTTGGGCGAGTTAACAATGCCCCCTCGGAAATTTTTGTGGTGTCTTAATAGGCAGCTCGAGCACCTGACGGAAGTCTTTTCTTCACTTCCCTATTGTGTCTGCCACCCCCGTACATCGTTACCATAGAATATGGCGAGGGCTGCGCCGAATAGCCTGAGAGGGACAACGGCAAAGCAGGAAGCACGGCTTAAAATGAGGGGAAGGTGAGCAAGTTAAGTCATTGTCGCAGCGTGTGCTTCAATGTGACTACAGAATCGGTCAACATAAGAATGTGAGCACGATAAGGAGCAGGTGGGGTCTTCGAGAGACCTTCGGTGGACTGTTTGTGTCTTTGCAGTGTACATAGCCGGCGACAAGAGAAAAGACACTTCTAAAGACAGCCTGCCGACGAATATTTGTATCGTGTCTTTCTAGCGTAAATGCGTCTTAATGTGGGCGGGTTCCCTAGTCCAGCAACCCTATGGCTTCGGCTGCCCTCTTAAAAAGACCTGGTGACGAGTTGTATCTGGTCTTCCAGGTCATCGAGGACGAACTCGGCCTCGCACGTTTTTATTATGTGGACGTTGTTCATGCTTGGGTTTCGTCCTGCTCTAGTGGCATGTCATGAGGTTTGCATGGCACTGAAATTCTTGCCGGAGCAAGTGTGCCAGGATTTCCTCCACGCTGCAAAGCGCGCACATGTAGCCTTGTGTCTTTGGGTACGAAAAGGTTCGAAAATTCTAGATTGCTACATGCCTGCACGCTGAGATTCTAACGGGCGACGCGCGTGTGTGCCTGACGACGAAGACGAAGTGTGGTCTCCACTCGCTCGCTGGTGAACTGGCCACGCCATTACCGCAGGTTTAAAACACATCTATTTCACAGCCTCGTCGGTACGGCGTCTCTTTTTTTCCGTAACATATTTGGTGGAGGTTGAACGTTTCCCGTCCTTACCACTAAGCTTCGCAGTGGCCGCACCGTTCTCTCTCCGGCCACGGCTACCAATAACAACAACCCATCAGCGTCTCCATCGGTAGCTCCAGCCACCACATACCTGACGATGCCCCACCCCTGTGATACCGGTACATTCTCCGCACAACCTGGGATTGACGTTGACTACTGGCTCCGTATGTACGAGTGTATTAGCCAGACACACCAATGGGACCCTACAAGGATGCTCGCCAACGTAATATTTTAACTGGACGGCACCCCAAGTGTTTGGTTCGATGCCTTCGAGACCGAGCTCACCAGCTAAGATATATTTAAGGAGCGACTGCGCGACCTCTTTGGGCACCCGTCCGGTCGTGAAATGGAAGCACGAAAAGAACTTGCCACTCATGCTCAGTCGTCAACTGAGTCGTATGTCTCGTACATACAGGACGTGCTCAAGTTGTGCCGGAAATTGGACGAGCAAATGACGGAGAGTGACAACATAGACCACATTCTAAAGGGTATCGTGGACGACGCCTTCAACTTGCTCGTGTATACCAACGTCACGACAGTAGATATTATTACTAAGGAATGCCGCCACTTCGAAATGGCCAAAAGCCGCAGTGTTCTGCCTCAGTTTACGCGGCTACCAAACACGGCTCTTACGTCAACCTGCACCGATCTCGGTTCCGAACCACCCATGCAGGACAGTGTGACACGTATAGTTCGACGGGAGCTTGAGGCGCAAAGTCCGGCACCATTTACTCCACATCCGCTCGACCTTGGTGCCACACAAACACCTCCGGTGGTTTGCGTTATCCAAGCCGTCGTGAGGCAGGAAATCGCAAAGCTCGGTATTCCTGTAACCTGCTCTGCCACCCGACTCACGTCCAGACCAATACCATCAAATGCACCACGCCATGACTTACATTTTATTCCGCGATCCCGCGATCTGACGAAATAAAGAATTGCAGACGACAGACCGATCTGCTTCCGCTGCCACTAAGTTGGCAATGTCTCCCGCTACTGCCGCAGCACATGGTAGCCTTCAAACTGGAGCCCATTTCCCTCTACTCGACCATACGAGTACTCCCGTCGGTATTCGCCCAGTCATGTGTACTTTTCTTCCGACGTTCCTAACAGCCGCTCCGCCGCTCGTTTGCCTTCACATCAACGCTACCGTTCTCCATCGCCATAACCAGGCCGCTGTCCGTCGACGTTCATTTATGGATCCTCTCGGACGGAAAACTAGATTATGTAGCTCCGGGAGGTTGTGCTGCATCAATTGCGAGTGAACCAAATCCTTCGGTGACGCTCCCACTGATATGAAATTAATTGAGGTGTATGTGGACGGTATTTCTTTGACGGCGTTAGTCAATACCGGAGCTCAAGTGTCTATGATGAGTGCTCATCTGTGTCGCCTGCTCGAAAAAGTCCTCACGACCTGCAGGAACTAAAGCCCTCCAATCGCTGATGGTGGAACTGTGGCCATCACTGGAATGTGTACCGCTCGCGTTAGCATTGCCGGCCGCCATGTCCGCGTTTTATTTACGGTGCTAGAAAATTGCCCTCACGATCTAATCTTCGGCATAGACTTCCTATCGACGCATTCTGCCCTAATCGATTGTGCCACCGGTACTCTCTGCCTAGAACTTCCTCGTCTCCCGGATTCTCCCCCTAAACTCTCAAACAGCTTGTGCACCACAGACTTCTTCCGGATACCGCCTAAAGCTCTCACATTCGTTGAACTGGCAACACCCTCTCCCGTGCTCGACGGTGATTATATCGTGACGCCGATTCCTGATGTTCTCCTGGCGCGCGACATTACTGTCCCACACTCCATTGTAACCATGACCTCTAAGCGAACATATTTACCTGTTATCAATTTTGGTTTCTTGAAACAAGTGCTGCCTGAAGGAATATCGGTCGCCACGCTAAGACCCTTAATTGACGACCACATCACCTATTTTGCGGCAGACGTATGTCCGGATCACCCACGTATATCGCAAGAAACCACGCACCTCTCTGCAACCTTACGCTCCATGATCGCCCCGGACCTTGAACCTGAGAAGTAAGCCGCGCTCTGCCGCCTTCTGGCTCATACCGCGACATATTCGACATAGGCAGCCGTTCACTCGGCCATACTTCACTTGTCAAGCACCGCCTTAACACAGTTGATTCTCATCCCATTCATCGCAGACCATACCAGGTGTCTGCGACCGAGCGTAAAGTAATTCAACAAGAAGCCAGCAAGATGCTAGACAAAAGAATTAGTGAAGCCTCTTCAAGCCCTTGGGCGTGCCCCGTTGCGCTCGTTCAAAAGATGGCACGTGGCGCTTCTGCGTGGATTACCGCCATCTGAATAGAATCACGAAAAAGGACGTTTACCCTTTACCCCGCATCGATGACGCTCTCGATTGTCTCCACGGCGCCCGATACTTTTCTTCAATAGATCTACGTTCCGGCTACTGGCAGATTGCTGTCGACAAAAAAGGCCAAGCAAAAAACTGCGTTTGTAACTCCAGACGGCCTAGATCAGTTCAAGGTTATGCCGTTTGGGCTATGCGACGCCCCAGCCACGTTTGAGCACATGATGGACTGTCTGCTACAAGGGTTCAAATGGTCAACATGTCTTTGTTACCTTGAAGATATCGTTGTATATTCGCCAACATTTGTGACCCACTTTCAGCATTTCTCAGCTATTTTCGACCTAATCCCGCACTGTAGGCCTTCCATTAAACTCGTCGAAGTGGCCACTTCGGACGCCGGCAAATTACGGTGTTGGGCCACCTTGTCGACGCATCTGTGTGCAGCCGAACCCGGAAAAAATTCATGCCACCACCAGTTTTCCCTGTATCCCGGCCAGTCAAAGACGTTCGGAGTTTCGTAGGACTTTGTTGCTACTTTAGAAGGTTCTGAAAGGTTTCGCAACCATCGCTCGACCCCTCACTGAGCTTCTGAAGAAAAACGTCACGTTTACGTGGGGGGTGGTACCGACCAAGCTGCTGCTTTTTCTCATCCAATCACGCTTCTGACAACTTCACCTATACTGGCTCACTTTGACCATTCGCTCCGACAGAAGTCCGAACCGATGCTAGTGGTCACGGGATCAGAGCCGTCCTAGCCCAACGCCAACGGGGACACGACCCAGTTGTCGCCTACGCTAGCCGCCTCCTAACAGCTGCTGAGCGCAACTATTCCATTACAGAGCGTGAGTGTCTTGCTCTTGTTTGGGCAGTCTCAAAGTTTCTGCCCATAGTTATACGGCACAAATTTTCTTGTAAAACTGGCCATCATGCGCTATGATGGCTTACGTCACTGAAGGATCCTACTGGCCGGCTCGGGCGCTGGGCTCTACGACTGGAAGAGTATACTTTCACGGTAACGTACAAGTCCGGACGCCTACATCAGGACGCAGGACTTCTTGTCCCGCTACCCGGTTGCTGAGTTGAGCACTACACTTGATACCGACACCGAGCTTAGCGTCCTTTTCCCTTTCTCAAATGACATCTATCGGTGACGAGCAGGCGCCATGATGCGTCCTTGCGTGCTATCATTGAGCGCCTCGATTCCGCATCTTTCAATCAGTCCCATCGCTCATTTATGCTCCACGATAGTGTATTACACCGCCGAAGTTTTGAGCTGGATTGACCGGTCCTGCTGCTTGTCATTCCGAAACACCTTCGCTCTGAAGTTCAATATGAACTTCATGACCTTCCGACTGCCAGTCACCTTGGTGTGTCACGCACTTACAACCAAATACGCCGACGCTTCTTCTGCCAGGGCTTGCATGCTCAGTCAGAAGATACGTTGCGGCTTGTGAGAAATGTCAGCGCCGCAAAACGACATCAACACTTCCCGCCGGACGCCTTCAACCACTTGACATTCTGTTTAGAAACCGTTCTTCCGCGTTGGCTTGGACATACTTGGCCCTTTCCCTCGTCTTCCTCGAGTAACAAGTGATAGCGGTGGCCACCGACTACGCCACGTGTTATGCCATCACACGAGCTCTTCCAACAAGCTGAGTCACAGGCGGTACGCCGACATCCTCCTCAAAGACGTGATTCTGCAGCACGGAGCCCCACAGCAACAGCTTACAGGACCGTGGCCGCACCTTTTTGTCGAAGGTGATAGCTGACATCTTGCAGTCCTGTCAAACGAGACACAAGCTGATTACGTCCATACCATCCGCAAACCAACGGACTCAAGGAGCGTCTAAAATTGAACTCTTACAGGCATGCTCGCTAAGTATGTTTTCTACCAACCACACCGATTTGGATCTTGCGTAGCTGTACGTCACATTTGCCTATATTTTTCGTGCCATGAGACTGCCGGTTACTCTTCCATTTTTTCTGCGGTTTGCCGAGAACCAACATTGCCTCTAAACATTGCCTCACCTTTGCGATGCTGCCCGAAGGTGGCACCGCGAAGTGGAGGAATACGGGAATCAACCTGGGCAGCGATCACTTCATCATCGAAATTGAATTACCGCTGGCTCATCTCAACAAAAACCCAAACCGCGGCAAAACATCACAGCACAAACTCGTCGACTGGAGCAAGTTCCGTAACACAGAACTCGGTGAAGTCGACAATATCGACGAGTGGACAGCGAAGCTGCTGGCGGCAACAGAAGGGGCACCGAAGAGATCGATGCACCCCGAAGAAATCGAAACCATGGACCCGAGACTAGCCCACCTCCTCGAAGCCAGGCGCTCGCTCCAAAAGCGTTGGCGGCGGCAACGTCACAACAGAAAGCTACGAAAGAAGATCGCAGAACTCGGCCGAGAGATCGAGCGACACAGCAGGCAGCTCTGCTCACAGCAGTGGTTTGCACTCTGCAGCCAGGCTGATGGACAGCTTCACCGCGGCGGCACTTGGAAACTCCTCAGGCAACTGATGGATGAGACCAAGAGCTGCGAATACCAACGTACATGCATGGCCCCAATCCTACGCACCACCGCTCGTCAACTGGGCGAAGAAGAGATGTTCAAGCGACTCAATGAGTGCTACCTCCCTATCACCAGTCACGAAGACCACCCAGACTACGCCGGCCAGCCGAACCTCCACCTCGACCGAGATCTAGTTGAATGGGAAGTGAGGCAGGCGGCGCAGGACCTGAACTGTCGTTCGGCCGCTGGACCCGACAGAGTTACTGACAAAGCTTTACGCAACCTGGGCGACTCAGCCATCACATCACTGACACGCTACTACAACGAATGCTGGCGTAACAGCAAGCTGCCCAATGCCTGGAAGACAGCAAAGACGATCCTGCTGCCAAAATCAAACAAGCCACCGGGTATAGAGGGCCTGCGTCCCATCTTCGCTCACGTACTGCGTGGGCAAGGTCCTGGAGCACGTTCTCAACACCCGGTGGAACCGTTACATGGAAGCGCACCATGTCTACCCGGACTCAATGCTTGGCTTCCGGGCCAAGTTGGGAACGCAAGACGCCATGCTCCTGATCCAACGAGAAGTCCTTGACCCATCGGGCGGGACTCCAAAGAATGACAACCGAGTGATCGTGGGCCTGGACCTGCAGAGTGCCTTACACAACGTTAGACACTCGTCGGTCCTGGCTCAGGTGTCCCGCCTGGGGCTGGGCGCAAGATCGTACAACTACAGCAGAGCCTTCCTCTCTCGCCGCACGGCCAGGCTGGAGGTGGAGGAACGAAGCTCGAAGAACGAGAGCTGGGCAGTTTCGGTACCCCACAGGGCTCTGTCATCTTCCCGTTCCTGTTTAACATTGTCATGATCGAGGTGGTCAGGCGTCTGGAGACGCTGGGCCCGGGGATACGACACTGCCTCTACGCCGACGACGTAACCATCTGAGCCACGGGTGGAAGCGACGGAGACATCGAGGCGGGTCTGCAGGCGGGGGTGGACGCCGTGGAGTCCGCACTCTCGGGCACGGGCTTGCAGTGTTCGCCACAAAAATCACAGCTACTCATCCTGCCACCACCTGGGAGGCACAGAAAGAAGGCAATTCGAGAGGCGGCCGAGAACATCATCGTGCGCACCAGTGATGGTATGCAGATCCCGCACGTCCCGGGGCTTCGAGTCCTGGGGATGTTCGTGGACGGCGCCAAACCAACGCCACGGCGGTCAAGAACATCACAACCAAGATGGGCATCGCAGCGCGCCTGGTCAAGCGAATGTCGTCCCGCTACCGGGGCATGAAAGAGAGGGGGCTCCTGCATCTGCTGCAGGCTTTCGTTATAAGCCACGCGGCATACGCGGGGGCCTTTCACCGCTGGACCGGCGCGGAACGAGCCAAGATCGACGCTGCCATCCGGAAGGCTTACGCAGGGGCTCTTGGGCTCCTACCAGGCACAAAGACAACGGCCTTGCTGTTTCTGGGAACACACAACACGCTCTCGGAGATCAGCGAGGCCCAGAGAGCTTCGCAGCTGAGCCGCCTGAGCGACACAGCCGCGGGCAGACGACTACTCGATCGGGTGGGATTAATACCTCCTGGAGAACGCCCGGGAGCAGGACCGGACGGGGAGCTAGAAGAACAAGTCCTCCTGAGCGATGAGGCAGCGAGGAAAATTATTGTCTACCCGCTGCCAAAGAACATGGACCCAGAAAGGGATGCGGGCAGGCGAGCGGCGAAAGCAGCGGCGCTGGCCCATCAACATCAGAGAGACGAGGGCGCAGTCTACGTGGACGCCACAAGATATCCGGGAAGACGCAAACGCTTTCGCAGCAGTGGTGGTCAGCGCTACTACCGGTAAACTACTAACAGCAAGCACCGTGCGCGCCCGAACAGCCGGCCAGGCAGAGGAGGCGGCGATAGCCCTGGCCACAGGTAGGCCGGGCACGCACACGGTGCTAAGCGACTCAAAACAGGCAATCAGGAATTTTGCCCGAGGCATGGTCTGGCGGGGCACAGAGCGGCTAGTGACGTCCATTGGGGCTTCGCGGGCTGCTCGCGGCGCCGCTACAGGGCCAACCATCGTCCTCAAATGGTTCCCAGCCCACATGGGACAACTGGCTCCCGACATTGAGAACCGCAACGAGGAGGCGGACGCTGTGACCCGTGATCTCATAACGTGCCGGACCACGGCAGCCCGTCTCCCTGAAACCAGCGGTGAAGAACGAGAAGAAGACCTCGATCCCCTCACCGACTACGGAGGGATCCTGGCGGCCTGTAGAGAGGCCAAGAGAGCCTTTCCGCCCCCGCATCGTGAACTGTCATGTGCGGAAGCAATGAAGCTCCGACAACTGCAAACGGAATGCATGCTAACACCAGCGTTGGCCCGGCACGTATGCCCCGACTTGTTTGTAGACGCTAAGTGTAGCGTGTGCAAACGTGAACTAGCCACCCTCCGCCACATCATGTGGGGTGGGTGTAACAGTGGTGTGAACAGTGGGAATGGGCAGTGCCAGGACGCCACGTATCCCGAAGAGGTGG
Source organism: Rhipicephalus annulatus (assembly GCA_013436015.1). NCBI lineage: Eukaryota > Metazoa > Arthropoda > Arachnida > Ixodida > Ixodidae > Rhipicephalus > Rhipicephalus annulatus. Next base: position 16,484 of record WOVY01008289.1, read on the forward strand.
GAGCATGGATACGCTCCCAAGACTCAAACACACAACGAAGGGCCATCCAGCGGCTTGAGGAGGCCCTGGCAAAGCAGACGAGAAAGGGAACCGACGCCCCGGACAACGGGAGCGGAGGAGCCCGAGTATCCACGCCTAGCCAGAGCACAACGTCCTCAAGATCTAGGGCCTGGGACTATAGGACTATTAGCCATAGTCTTTAGATAGGAAATACCCGCGCCCTGCGCGGCCGGTGACTTCCCGCACGCCGGATGCGCGAAAAATGTTGTTTCTCTCTCTCTCTCTCTCTAGACACCGTCATACCGTCCCCTGCAATACCGACCAGTGAATATGCCATGGACGCTATCAGTCGGGCCGCTCACGCAAGCGAAATCACCCGTAATCACCTTCTGACCTCTCAAGAGAAGTAACGGCGTTTGTATGACTAACGACACCGCGATGTACATTTTCCGCCCGGGTCTTGGTCCTGCTCTGGACTCCGACCCGTCGAGTCGGCTTGTCAGAAAAACTGCTTACATCCTACACAAGTCCATACCGAGTCCTTTGTATCGTTACTCCTGTGACATATAAAATAGGTCCTGTCGCCCCGTCGCCTTCATGTGCCCAACAGGCTACCGATATTTTACATGTTGCGCGCTTGAAGCCCTACCCACTCTCCTAGTGACGTTGACATTTAGATGCGCCGAGATGGCGCTTCTGCCGCCGGGGATTATGCTACATGCGTGCATATTGAGATTCTAGGGGGCGACACGCGTGTGTGCCGACGACGAAGACAAAGCGTGGTCTCCGCTCGCTTTTTGGTGAACTGGGCATGCCACTATCGCTGGTTAAAAGACATCTATTCCAATGCCTCATCAATACAGCGTCTCTTATTTTTCGTAACAATATAAAGGAAAATGGGCAGATTTTTACGGGGAAGATTCACTATTTAAGTTTACTCGAGCCGCACTCATTGCTGCGCTATATTGTGGGTCGGCTTCTTTTAAATTCTGAATGACGATAGCTAGGACACCATGTATATATGAGCTTCCGTGGACAAATGTACAAAAATGTTTATTAATTGCATTAATTCCGACGTTCCGACGGGGGCCCTGCCTTCGTCAGGCATTCTTCGATGAAGGCCGAACCCGAGCCAAAACGTAGGAAGTAATAAAATTTTCGTATTTTCGTCTGCTTCCACTGAACACTATGACCACCTATACGTGTATATATATATATATATATATATATATATATATGTATATATATATATATATATATAGAGAGAGAGAGAGAGAGATTAGAGAAAACTTAACGGTTGTCTTCATTTATTTTCAATGGTTTCGACCAGTGAACCGGTCTTAATCAAGTTTTTGCGAACAAGTGCGGCGCTATGCACGCATTTTAATAAATAGGATTTCGTTTTCCCCAGTAGTGTGATTCCACGCTGTGCCATTAACCTTATGCGACAAAGTAAGGGAGTTTTAGCACAGAAACAACTGTTGTTGCGTGGATGCTCTAAAACCAGTTCCAGCAGCAATTCGCCAAAACTAAGACTTGGCGTGCTAATGTCGACTTCTTATGTCTGGTGCCAACTCTTGAACTTTTTCGCCAGAATTCGCATCAATTTCAATGTAATTTGAGATGCTGCCTCACTTTACATACTAAATGGTTTTTCAACAGAGCGATTGCAGCTTTTACTATAACAGTGTTGTTCGTTTTGCTTGCTGTCACGCAGCGTCCGCGAATGTGTTGTTTTTTCTTCTCATGCGCAATTTGTTAGCATTTTTTGCTTTTCATTGACCTTGACGCTCTCTGCCATCACCAAATGCATACATTAACGCTCTGACACTTTGAGATTTAAGGTAAAAGATGTGGAATACGAAGCCGTGCAGTATGCATATGCAACGCCTAGGAAATGAAAGAAAATGTGGTAATATTTACAGGACTTCTTCTGGAAACCTTGGTGTGAACGTGGACCTAAAAAAACTTGAATAGCGATGAAAAAAAGAGAAGACATTGCAGCAACTTTTAGTTGCTAAACAGGAAGCAAAGACGTGCAGTTGAGGGAATACCACAATTTTATAGCGCACTGGTATTCGGTTCGTGCCAAGCAATATTTGCAGCCTTTCGTGTCTAAAGCGAGCTGCGTGGCATCTTTTCCTAATGAAGAAAAGCTCTAAGAAAATGTGTAGCTTTGATGCGCCTTACCTTGACATTGAGAGTGGCACAAATAATCGCTTTACCGCTAAGACCATGTTATTCGGCCAAGCACGTAACCCCGATAGGATCGCGTACTTTTCCAGTGGTGGCACTCGAGGTCAATGCTGAACCATTCCGGCGATCAAGCCACAATAGATTTCTCTGCGCACTTTGTCACCAAGGAGATAAGTATGCTGTCCATGACAACGTTCTTAAACGACAAAACTATTACTCTGACGGCGACAAATGGCTGCTCGTGATTTCTCGGCAACTGCGTTCTAAAGTACGCCAATATTTTAGGTCTGCTCCTCACTCCGGTTATGCTACTGTGGTCTAAACGTATACTTTGCTACGGCAACGTACGTTTTTGCTAAGCTGGAATATTTTGCTTCCTCGGAGAGTACGCTCGCGCTTGCATTGCGTGCCAGTGACAAAAATTTCAGGACCAGTGTTCTGGTGAGATTTAGCCATTGGGCTGTCTGGCTCGTCCTTTTATCGTGCCACTCTAGACCTATATACGAGCACTGCTCTGCTGCTTGTCGTGTAACCAAGGGATCATTGTCGGAGTCAATTTATTTATGGCCTAAGACAGGACCGCAGCGCTGCCAGCCACTACTGTGTACGAAGTCACATGCCTAATTAGGCGAAACTTCGCTTTTCGAATGGAGCCCCACAGAAAGTCCTCAATGACTGAGGGCGCGTGTTCTTTTTTCAAATAGCAGAATCCATACTTGCTGCATTATACATCGTTCGGCATTAGTCTATAGCCTACTATCGGCAAACAAACGGATTCACGAAGACGTTCAACTACACTCTGGGGGATATGTTACCTAAGTACGTCATCTCAGTATACAACGTCTGGGATATTTTTATGTTTGTATCATGTCTCCAGCACTGCCAATAACGCTACTACTGCCTATCGTGTTCTTCTATCACACCAACGAGATCCTTCTTAGTACCATAAACACGATGCTACCCGCACCAACCTCACACTTCTAAGTGCACCAAGTTTTCTGAGGCAGTTAAACTACCCAAATAACAGCAGGCGAATGGACTGCGACTTTAAGGAACCCTTACGACACTGCAGAAAATCACAGAAGCTGTGGCATGCAATGAATTGTCTACAAAATGATTTGCGACGGTTTCTGTTCTTTGGTTGTCGGTACCATCACATCGTCTTCGAGTTTCAACGAAGCTTCTTGCCCGTTATGATGGCTGCTACCGCTTAAGTGACCGAGAATTTTCTGTCAACTACGTTGTTCAACCTGTGACGCCATCTTACGACATGAGACAGTGCAGTCGTGGAACGGTGCACGTAACCCAACTCAAGTCGTATTTTCACCCTCAACTTTACCTGCACCTTAGTTTTCCAGGGTGGCTCCTCTTCGCACCCTGGGACAATTGTAGTAATGAAAAGGAAGACGACGAGTTTGGGTGGCTGTTGCTGTGCCCTCGATCTACTTTCATGTTCTCTTGGGGCTACCTCGACTGTTTAAGACGTCATCACCTCATAATCAAACGACTTGCGAAATCATGCTTGTTGTGGCCAACGTCTGGCGCACCTCATGATTCAACCTGCTTTGAATTTGGCCAACACCTGACATTACGTAGCAGATCTTTGTCCGAAGCGGCATCGACACAGAATGATGTTAAATCAAAGAAATGTTGAAAGTGTCCCGTAGTTCTTAATTAAGAGAGACAATATACCCATAGGCTTGCCAAACCTGCCTTCATCGTTTGCTCATTGATGCGACACCAACCAGTGTGACACGGTGTTATTTGAAAACGCAAAGGGGAATGAAGCTAATACATTGAAAACAAAACTTAACAAATGGCTGTCGTGGCTAGGTTATCTTAGGTGAATGGATAGGAGCCCTGCGACTCTATTATGTGCAGGTTGGTGATGCAAGCAACGTTTCTTGGGAAAACTGCCATTTTTCTAAAACAAACTTGCTGCCACGCTGCTACTGGTCACCACATCTGTAGCGCGTTTTGATGGCCTGCGGCTGTTGTTCGAGCCTGCAGATCTTGAAGTTTCTCTCCCAGGACTCCTCGACGGCGACTGTCTTAAATAGATCTGCTGGGGAGCCGAAGTTGTCTGCACGAATGATGGGGTGTAGGGTCGCGCCATCCTCCCTGTCTATCTATTCATCATCTTCCTAGGCCACGCTCCTTGTCTGCAGGGAGTGGAAAGTAAGGTTGGACGGGTGCGTCAGGGGATATGCTGCGAAAGCAACGAGTGCTTTCAAGCCGGCGTGACTTGATTTTTGGCGCTTCTCTTAGGTTTGGGGCTGAGGTTGGTGCAGTAGGGCGTTTTTAGAACGTACGCACGGCACCGTAAACCTCGTGAAAACGTGAGATGTTATACATGTCCTCCTCTATTGTGATCCGAGTATGGCTCACCCACTCGGGCGTGTAAGTCTGTGGTGTCGTCTGTGGGCGGCTTGACAGCAGGTTTCTGCATGTTTTGAGGACACACATGATTGGATCAAATTCGCATATTCATCAGGGTGATGTTGTCTTCAGGTGTTGCATGTAACTGGGGCGACCTTTGGAGAATATGCACTGAGGGTGTGAACAGCCACGATAAGGGTATCACTTCAGTCTTTGTAAATCTTCGGTTACGCCGGAACGAGTATGATTCATAAAGGTAACCGTACACCGCAAGTCTTGCAACGCGGCACTGTGCTGAGATTCGAGTCGCACCACCCAGCTGACACAGGAGGAGGAGAAGGAGGAATAAATGAGGACGGACAGGGAGGTTAGAACTGAACACAATATGGCGTTGTGCATACACATCTGCCACGATGCGATGTACTGTTGTTGGTGCAGGCCCTGAGGAAGCTTGAAGAGAATTAACGTGGTACTCTTATGAAAAAACGGTGATATTCAGCGGTTGTAAATGATACATGGCGTTTCATACAGCAACCTGGCAAGAGCAGAAAAATCAGGCCACTTTTTTGGGTGCATTTCTTTTGTTCGGGTGTACTAGAAGGAGTGGGTCGGCCTTGAGACTTTTTGGGGCTCGATCTGTGTTTCAACCAATGCACACATTCGCAAATATGTCTGATTCCGATCCCCTCCCCGTTTCAACATGAAGGCGGGGTGTATACGGTCAACTGCATGGACTGTGATTCCAGACACATTAGTGAGACGTGATGACAACGTCACGTTTGCCTCAAGGAGACGACAAGGAACGTTGCAAATGCCACACAAGCAACCGTGCCAGCTCATATTAGTAGACCACTGCCTGACAAAAGGACTTGTGTTCGATTTTGATAATGTGACAGCATCATAGAAGGTATGCTGGGGCTGAACCAAAATTGTAGAATCATTGCTTATTCGTTGCAAATAAACCACATTCAATAAAATATTATTGTATATGCACATTCAAACTCCATTACACGTGTTTTGGACAACCATTTCTGGATATCTCGGAAGTCCATTGGTCATCCGCCAACCGTCGATAGGCGTACAACGGATATCCGCAGGGCCCTAAGGCGCGATATAATTGGCAACAAAATAGTGTCGGGCTGGTGCTCAGGGCAGATTGCTGAGCATCCACGAACACATTAGCCCTTTTATTGCATTCTATTTCAGTTACCCGATCTCCACCAGATACCCATTTAGTATATCCACCAGACCAATGGACACCTAATTGTACATTCATTTTGATTTTTGCAGTTGGTCTTATCATGTCAAGGGAGGGAGCCACGGGAGCGGCCGCGCTCAACAGCACCTGTAAGTGAGCTCTGCACATATCTGCCTATAACTTTAGCAATTTTATTCTAGGAGGGTCAGAGTGGTGTCTATTTGTTCGTGAAAAGACAAGGAGTTCAACCGCTACAAATACTGCTATTACAAACGAAGTTTCAAATTTTAGGAGCGGAAAACGTTGTGAATCTGTGAAAACAACAACTGTCAGACCACGTGTTTTTTACGATCGCTTGTAGCTTCGTTAATATTCTATCGGGAAACTTCTTACTTAAAGTTGAACGTCCTTAGATTAGACCTGACGCTACTGAAGTTTGATCAGGCTAGGTTTATAGTTCAGAGTTATTCCGCAAACAAAATTAAGCCTAATCACTAAAAATATTAAATGGGCTATATCACTCGCAAACGCATTAAATTTTGTCCGCCTAATATAATAATAAACCGCACCCAATAGGCTACCAGGAGGCCCAATTCCGTACACTCTAGGCCCTTAATTAAGGTGGTAATCAACAAAAGCTCATTTCAATAAAACAAATTTTCAAAAAGAGCTACAAACACCACCGAAAAATAGCTAATATCTTCTTTTAGAACACAACAGTCCGTTTTTCCGTGTAAAATAATTTTGATAGCTTAAGGTAACCGGAAGATACAGGTTAGAAAGAATATAACGAAAACCTCTAATAAAAGTGGGGCGCCCGCGTCTTCCCTTGCTCAGAGGAGGAGGGCGGCTCACTGCGCGGGAGAAAGGTACGCCCGTCGATCAAAGTCTTGAACCACGTGTTTTTTTCCCTTACGAGCGCTTTTGACTTTGCTAATAACCTACCGGGAAATTTCTAACTCATACAGTGCAAAGCCCTAATTGTAGACGTGTCGCCGCTCAGGTTTCATCAGGACAGGAGTAATAGTATCGGAACTATTTCGTGACCAAAAGTAATCCTAATCACTAAAAATTAATTTGATAAATCACCTCACATACGGATTGAAATTTTGTCCGCTTAATATATCAATAAAACAGCACCCCATAGGCTAATCGGAGGCACATCTCCGTACTCTCTGGACCCTTAAT
>WOVY01008290.1:0-13327 GCA_013436015.1 Rhipicephalus annulatus
AGGAACATGGATTCATGTTTAATCAATGGTTTCTTATAATGCACTCATATGAATGCAACTAACTGAATAGAATTGATAATTTTTGCTTGAGAATTTAGAGTTATGAAACACTATCGCACTTGCCAGCTGCGTCTTGTCCAAAACAGTGGCAAGATAGGCTAGTTTCTGTAGGTGAGCAGTAATGAGCAGTGCAAAGTAACAACAAGAAACACCAGTAACAACAGTAAGGGGCAAGCACAGACTCCCAACTGTACAATTTATTGCACAAAAGTTCGCCTGAATATCAGTCCGACAAACTCGTGCAAATGAAGGTCCAGTTGGGAATGAACAAGTTACAAAATCAACAATGCCTGCTTTCACTAACAGGACCCTCATTCACTTAAAGTATGCAGCGATAGGCCCCTACCAAGGTACGTCACAGCATGATGTCACTGGCACATGTAAAAGGTGTGGCTGGAAAAACACTCCCGCTGGTGGCTCAGCCCGGTACAGTCGTGCGGTACAGTCAGCCCGGTACAGCCCGGTACAGTCGTTCCACCATTCCTAAGCAGCCCTACAGCCTCCACAGTCCTGCAACCATTTGTAAGATAAATATAGTTCTACCCAAAGTTCTTGGTTTACAGACACACATGCAAGACGCATAACCACTCTATAGGAAGTTTGCATGACAATGCGCTGGGTAGCAAAACGGATGCCATTATCAAGTATACAGGCCTGCCGCTTCTTTCTTTCCGTTCCTAATTAATCAATCCATGGTTAATAAATGTTCCCTCAATGTGAAGTGTACTGGCAGTCCGGTGAAGAATTGCAATGTATTTCAAACACAGTCCAATTCATGGCAAGTAAGCATGCAGTAGCGATTCGTCAGCTGTTCGAGAAAAGAGCATGAAGTTTAGCTAAAACCCATGTTTTTTATAAACACCTTCAATTTGATATAAAAGTTGTGAGCATTATGTGAAGGAACATGGATTCATGTTTAATCAATGGTTTCTTATAATGCACTGATATGAATGCAACTAATTGAATAGAATTGATAATTTTTGCTTGAGAATTTAGAGTTATGAACACTATCGCACTTGCCAGCTGCGTCTTGTCCAAAACAGTGGCAAGATAGGCTAGTTTCTGTAGGTGAGCAGTAATGAGCAGTGCAAAGTAACAACAAGAAACACCAGTAACAACAGTAAGGGGCAAGCACAGACTCCCAACTGTACAATTTATTGCACAAAAGTTCGCCTGAATATCAGTCCGACAACTCGTGCAAATGAAGGTCCAGTTGGGATTGAACAAGTTACGAAATCAACAATGCCTGCTTTCACTAACAGGACCCTCATTCACTTAAAGTATGCAGCGATAGGCCCCTACCAAGGTACGTCACAGCATGATGTCACTGGCACATGTAAAAGGTGTGGCTGGAAAAACACTCCCGCTGGTGGCTCAGCCCGGTACAGTCGTGCGGTGTTTGGGGCAAGTTTTAATTTTTCAAAGCTTACACTTCACGTTACTATGTCGACATTAGCTGTAGTATGTGTCAGTAAACGTCTAGGTGTGTGGTAAACTGTGTGGTAAAATATTTGCCACGCTGTCTGTTTATCTTGAAGAAGTGAACACACGTAATGGCCTGTGCGAGGAACAGCGGCATAGTCTTCAAAAATGTGCACTGTTGATTGCGGCATGTAGTGTGCATTGAAAGGTATTGAGAATATTGGTTCAACTGAGAATATTGTGTGTGGTGTGTGCAGTGTCCATAACAATGTGTCTTGTTTGCCAAGACGTTAGCACTCAGGGCAGGGACCGGTCGATGAAAAAACTTGATTCCACATTTTAGTCAAGGTAAATATGCACTTGACGCGACCATCTGCGAGTGGGTACATCTCGGTGTTTGCGCTGTGTGCAGAAAAAAAATTGCATGGTCACCGGGCTAGAAGATACCTTGTTTGTGCTGAAACAGCCAAACACCTGATGAGTTAGATGAGAAATATTAATGCATCAAAACTATAAGTGCTTGCATCAGCAACTACACAACAGCGTGATAAGCGCACGCCTGCCACACAGCAGCGAAACATATTTTGAACATGCTGGCAGTGTATTATTTTATAAAAAGCAACTCTGGCAGATTACAAAATCTCACATTGTGCATGCAAGTTCTCTTCAAAGTCAGGCGTACAATGTAGGTGCTGGCCGGTACATTAATAGTAACAAGCAAAAGCGTCTTGCAGGTACACATGCAGATTGCACGAACACCTCTCTCTCTCTCTCTACACTAGGCACACACATTACATCTTTCAACAAGCACACGCCACTGTTTCGGGGCATAATAACGCTCTACCGTGAACGTATGCTAATCAACCCACTGAGGCGGTTGGCTAGGTGAATCGAGCCAAGTTACAAATTGTATCGCCCGCGAACGTAAACAAAATGCTGCTTTGCATCAAATGGCACTGCAGGCTTCGTTTAATCAAGAACGTAGCAAGCGCCATGTGCGTCTTCCTCACTACATTGCACATATGAAAAAATCGATCACCATACACATGCATGTTGCCGCAGTTGTCTCAAATTAGCTCCAGTAAGGCCGCGCCGATGCGCCATGGCTCTGCTGGCGTTAGGGTTGTCAAAGCGAATCGGCAACCGCACTCGCAAATGCGCGTAAGGTTGCCGTTTCACGACGCCTCGTTCGAGTGCAGCAACACACACTTGCACTGAGTGGCATACTTGGTCTACATAAAAAAAGTGTCCTCCTTACCTTTAGTTTCTTTCACACTGTCCTGAGGGAAGCAACCACAGGCGTCAGCCGTCACCTCGGAGTCCTTCGAGCGCCCGCCCAACCCGCCGATTCTTTGGACGACTCGCACTTGATCCGCACTCGAACAACCGCGGGAATAGGGCGCAATCTTAGCACATCTTACGAGCGAAGAACGGCCCTTCCTTGCGTAAATTTAACATTTCGTGCTCTCGTGTGTAGCAGCACGAACACATTAGAGATGCAACGAAACGGTATGCCTACGGTAACAAAGAAGACAAACAACTTGTGGCTTTAGCTGTGAATGGATTTGACTTGGATATCTGTGTGAGGAAAATAAAAAAAAACATCTGTCACTGCTATAAACTGAAAAAAAGTACGTTATCTGGCAAAATAACTTTAAAAGTGATAAACGGTTATTCAAAAAACAAGTTACAACTTATGAATATTTTCAAAGGTCTGTTTTGTTTTTGTTCTAGCAGACGACAGCCTCCTACTGCTTCTACGGCTAACGTAGTGCGGTTTCACGTTCGGTGCGTGTCGCCGACGCAAAGCTCTACAGTAGTGATATCAGAGTTATCAACTCTCAATGAATCATAGGATGGCTACAAAGCAGTAACACTTTGACATAGTGCAGTACGCAATCTTTCAAGGTATGACATTTCTTTGCTCTGAAGCAAATCGAAGCAAGCCAGCCGGCGCAATCAGCTGACATCGCCGCTACGCGAGGCATGGTCATGCGCAATAGCGTCGCGCCCCGCGCTCGATTTGTCATCAAGCGATAGAGCTACTAAGTGGAATACAGCTAGATGCAGGGATTAATGGCGTATCATTTTAATTCCCTGTGGTGGCCGACTCAATCGCAAGAGAGCCCCGGAAACAACCTTCAACTGCTCAAGCTTGTGTGTGGGTGTAAAAATACTTCTTTTCATCCGCGGCGGGGCAGCAATCTATAGTTGAAAGACATGCGAAAAGCATGTGACGTATATACAATCACAAAACGTATGCACACAACAATAGATACGATCGCATATCGTACATAAATATGCCAACACATAGCGTGTAAAAAGCAAATTTCTATACATAACTTAAACTCACCCACACTCTTCAGCGCGAATAGCTTAGCAAGCTAACGCCCCCAGTTCACGTACACGAGCTCAACTGAGTGGCGCAGGTTCGAGTCCCACTAAGTCAATTTTTTTTGTTTTTTTTTCAACGTTTTTATTGTACTGCTATCTTTTCTAATGCCTTAGGTTCTAAAACAAATTAAAAGCAATATTGCGTTCAAGTACGTATCTGGGACTGTGTTTTTTGCGCAACAGTTATTAGTATTTTTATTTTCATTATTAATTTTTTAATTTATTTTATAATATAACAAAAGTAAGGACTAAGGGGAACATTGGGTCTGCTTGATTGTGAAGGGGCTCGAGAAGTGAGATAACTCAAACCGAAAAATTTATTTGAGATAAAACTGAGCATTTCACAGCCGGACCAGTTTCTTCAAGGGTAGGCCCTAGGTATGCGCGAGACTTGCTATATGACTCACCTCAAGCTGTGGCAGTTGAGGGAAGGCAATATCACCGAGAAGCAGTTCCAAAATATATTTTGGTTGATGTTTTTTGATTCCTCCAAAATAAGGGCTGCACAATTGTGATCGAGCCAAACCAAGAATTGCGGGCACGAAGTCTTGAGACAGAAAATGAATAACGTTGATTGTTTGAAAAATTGCCTTTAATAAAAGGAAGAGTTATGTAGTGCTACGTAGCTTAACTCGCAGTAGGAATTATATATATACATATAGATAGTTTAAAATGGACAATGTTGCACACACAGATATTGGTTAAATTTCTTTGCAGCACAGTTGAAGCATCTATGTAGAACTGAAGCATCAAGAGAAGCTCATGCGTGCTCACTTTATTGCGCTTTACATAGCTTGTATGCGTCCATGCAGCCATGATATGATATATTTTAAAGCATTTGTTTAACCTATAATCTTCTTATTCATTAAAGCTGGCCCATAAGTTGTGTCCTATGTAGCACTACAATTAAAGCGTAATCTGCATGGTTGTCTGAAACAATGCTTTTGAAAATCTCAAAACAACCCAGCTCTATACACGACCATCCGAGCATCAATGATAAGCACCATTATATGTCCGTACGTATCAGTTGTGCTCTCATACTTAATTATTTTTCTGACCACTCTCTCTGCCCCTACCTCATTTCTGTCGTGAAGCTGTGGCAAGTTGTGTATAGCTGTATTTATAGCGTAGGAGCACATACTATCAATAAAAATTATTTTTAGGCTACATGCAATTAGTTTTCATAGATTTTCATTTCTTTTGTTGGTGCTCAGGAGAGCTAAGCTCAAGGTCGATATTTTAAAATGACATTTCTCTTTGCCAATGTTAACGAGAACAGTTTCATTAATATTGACAAGTTCTTTCACATTGAATTTCGTTCTCATTATTATTGTTTCTAGCAAAAAACAAGCCCTTGAAGTTATGCTTTTTTGCTTGATTTGTTTTCGTGTGACAGCATGCAAGTAAATTGACAGTTATTGTCATTCCTTGTGAATGACACATTTTCTGTTTGACAGACTTTAGCACCTGGTCATCTGCAGAAGTTGTATTCATTCTGGAAAAGGGCGAACAGCGGTGACTGACAACACAGACTAGCCTGCGTTATTCTTTTGTACTATATATGTCACTGTGAGTTCATTTAAAACTTTATGGAGCTCAGATTTACTGCTGAAAATGTGACAACAACTGTAGAGTTTCCACATTTTTGCAACAATCCACATGCCTTTCATACACTATTGCACATTTTCGTAAGCACCTTACAAAATCTGTATATTTCCGTAAGACCTTACAATCTGCATTTTCCTTATGAAAACTTCTGTACACTCCATGCACTTTCCTTATCCTTCCATATCTTCCATAATGAACTCTCCGTATGCTCCATAAGTTTCCTTAACTTTCCGTATACTCCATAAAAAGCCTTCCATATACGCCATACAATTTCCTTATCCTTCCGTATACTCCATAAGAAGCGTTCCGTAAATGCCATATAACTTCCGTATATTTCCATAAAACTCCTTATGTTTTCCGTATGTAGCATAAGGAAATGTTACGGATTCCATATATTTTCCGTAAGATTTCATACGGAACGTTTCAGTAGGGAAGTTGGACTAACTTCTACTAATACTTCACCACTGTTAACGCCTTTACGATCATTGACATCTCCGCTGCGTCACAGGTAACGAGTCAATTGTCGACTCAGAGGCCGCGCTTACAATAATGATAGCAGTGATCACAATTTTTTAGTCAGCCAAAATCAGACACGGCACGGAGCCCCAGCCAATTTTCTGTCCCTCTCTGCCCATCGTTCATCATCATCATCATCATCATCATCAGCCTGTCTACGTCCACTGCAGGACAAAGGCCTCTCCCATGTTCCGCCAGTTAACCCGGTCCTGTGCTTGCTGTTGCCAATTTATACCCGCAAACTTCTTAATCTCATCTGCCCACCTAACCTTCTGTCTCCTCCTACCCCGCTTCCCTTCTCTGGGAATCCAGTTGGTGACCCTTAATGACCAGCGGTTATCCTGTCTACGTGCTACATGCCCGGCCCATGTCCATTTCCTCTTCTTTATTGCAGCTATGATATCCTTAACTCCCGTTTGTCCCCTAATCCACTCTGCTCTCTTCTTGTCTCTTAAGGTTACACCTACCATTTTTCTTTCGATTGCTCGCTGCGCCGTCCTCAATTTAAGTTGAACCCTCTTTGTGAGTCTCCAGGTTTCTGCTCCGTAGCTAAGTACCGGCAGGATACAGCTGTTATATACCTTGCTCTTGAGGGACAGTGGCAATCTACTTGTCATAATTTGAGAGTGCCTGCCGAATGTGCTCCACCCCATTCTTATTCTTCTAGTTACTTCAATCTCGTGGTTAGGCTCTGCGGTTATTACCTGCCCTAAGTAGACATAGTCTTTTACAACTTCAAGTGCACTATTACCTATCGCAAAGCGCTGCTCCTTTCCGAGGTTGTTGTACATTACTTTCGTTTTCTGCAGATTAATTTTAAGACCCACCTTTCTGCTCTCCTTGTCTAACTCCGTAATCATGAGTTGCAATTCGTCCCCTGAGTTACTCAGCAATACAATGTCATCGGCGAAGCGCAGGTTACTGAGGTACTCTCCATTAACTCTTATCCCTAACTGTTCCCATTCTAGGCTTCTGAAAACGTCCTGTAAGCACGCAGTGAATAGCATTGGGGAGATTGTGTCCCCCTGCCTTACACCCTTCTTTATTGGTATTCTGTTGCTTTTTTTATGAAGCACTATGGTAGCAGTTGATCCCCTGTAGATTTCTTCCAGAATGTTTATATATATTTCATCTACGCCCTGATTCCGCAGTGTCTGCATGACGGCTGATATTTCTACTGAATCAAACGCCTTCTCGTAATCTATGAAGGCTATGTATAGTGGTTGGTTATACTCTGAGCATTTCTCTATTACCTGATTGATAGTATGAATGTGGTCAATTGTTGAGTAGCCTGTTCTAAATCCTGCTTGTTCCTTTGGTTGATTGAATTCTAATGTTTTCTTTACTCTGCTAGCAATTACCTTTGTAAATAGCTTGTATACTACAGAGAGCAAGCTGATCGGCCTGTAATTCTTCAAGTCCTTGTCATCTCCTTTCTTATGTATTAAAATGATGTTAGCGTTCTTCCAAGACTCTGGTACTTTTCCCGTCAGGAGACACCTCGTAAATAGAGTGGCTAGTTTTTCTAATACAATATATCCTCCATCTTTCAGCAGATCTGATGTTACTTGATCCTCACCAGCAGCTTTGCCTCTGTGCATGCTCTCCAAAGCTTTTCTGACTTCTTCTATCATTACCGGTGGGGTGTCGTCTGGGTTACTGCTAGTTCTTATAGTATTAAGGTCGTGGTTGTCTCGGCTACTGTACAGATCTCTGTAAAACTCCTCCGCTATTTTAACTATCCTATCCATATTGGTAGTTAATTTGCCTTCTTTGTCCCTTAGTGCATACATCCGCCTTTTGCCCATCGTTACAATGCACGAGTTCTGGATGAACAGCTGAAAGCAGCCTCGCAAATGCGGGCGTCGGTGGTATAGTGGTTAGCATAGCTGCCTTCCAAGCAGTTGACCTGGGTTTGATTCCCGGCCAACGAATCTTTTGTTTGTTGCTTTTGCTGAGTTGTGTTACAATGTGGAATACGCTGTTTGTTATATTGCAGGAAAGCCATTCCGCTGTTTGACGAAAACGCCCAACTATTTTAAAAATTCAAAGTTTCATGTTTCAGATTCTTCTGCACCAAAATAACTTCTGAGGCTGATGATGGGCTAACTTCTACTAATGCTTCACTACTGTTAGCGACTTTACGTTCATTGACACCTCCACTGCTTCACAGGTAACGAGTCGATTGTTGACTTAGAGGCCGCGCGCACATAATCATAACAGTGATCACAATTTTATAGGCAGCCAAATTCAGACACGGCACGGAGCCCTAGACAATTTTCTGTCACTCTCTGCCCATCGTTGCAATGCACGTGTTCCCGATGAACAGCTGCAAGCAGCCTAGCAAATGCCGGCGTCAGTGATATAGTGGTTAGCATAGCTGCCTTCCAAGCAGTTGACCGGGTTCGATTCCCGGCCGACGCATCTTTTCTTTGTTGCTATTTCTGAGTTTTCTTAGATTGTGCAATACGCTGTTTGTTCCATTGCACTAAAGCCATTCCACTGTTTGACGAAAACGCCCCAACTATTTTAAAAATCAAAGTTTCATGTTTCAGATTTTTCTGACACAAAATAACTTCTGAGGCTCAAGTTGGGCTAACTTTACTAATGCTTCACCACTGTTTGCGCCTTTACGTTCATTGACACCTCCACTGCTTCACAGGTAACGAGTCGATTGTTGACTCAGAGGCCGCGCTTACAATGATGATAACAGTGATCACAATTTCATAGGCAGCCGAATTCAGACACGGCATGGAGCCCCAGCCCATTTTCTGTCACTCTCTGTGCATCGTTACAATGCACGTGTTCCGGATGAACAGCTGAAAAGAGCCACGCAAATGCCAGCGTCAATGGTATAGTGGTTAGCATAGCTGCCTCCCAAGCAGTTGACCAGGGTTCGATTCCCGGCCGACGCATCTTTTCTTTGTTGCTTTTTCTAAGTCGTGTTATTTTGTGAAATGCGCTGTTGGTTTTATTGCACGAAAGCCATTTGGCTATTTGACAAAAACACCCGTCTATTTGAAAAAGTCACAGTTGCCTGTTTCAGATTCTTCTGTAACAAAATAACTTCTGAGGCTCAAGTGGGCTAACTTCTACTAATGCTTCGCCACTGTTTGCGCCTTTACGTTCATTGACACCTCCGCTGCGTCACAGGTAACGAGTCGATTGTTGACTCAGAGGCCGCGCTTACAATGATGATAACAGTGATCACAATTTTATAGGCAGCCAAATTCAGGCACGGCATGGAGCCCCAGCCAATTTTTTGTCACTCTCTGTCCATCGTTACAATGCACGTGTTCCCGATGAACAGCTGAAATCAGCTTAGCAAATGAAGGCGTCAGTGATATAATGGTTGGCATAGCTGCCTTCCAAGCAGTTGACCCGGGTTCGATTTCCGGCCGGCGCATCTTCTCTTTTCGCTTGCGCTAAGTTGTGTTACATTGTGCAATACGCTGTTTATTCTATTGCACGAAAGCCATTCGGCTGTTTGACGAAAACGCCCAACTATATTAAAAAGTCAGAGTTTCATAATTCAGATTCTTCTGCAACAAAATAACTTCTGAGGCTGAAATTGGGCGAACATTTACTAATGCTTCACCACTGTTAGTGCCTCTACGTTCATTCAAACCTCCGCTGCGTCACAGGCAACGAGTCGATTGTTGACTCATAGGCCGCGCTTACAATACTGATAGCAGTGATCACAATTTTATAGGAAGCCAAATTCAGACACTGCACGGAGCCGTAGACAATTTTCTGTCACTCTCTGCCCATCATTACAATGCACGTGTCCCGGATGAACAGCTGAAGCAGCCTCGCAAATGCCGGCGCCAGTGGTGTAGTGGTTAGCATAGCTGCCTTCCATGCAGTTGACCTAGGTTTGATTCCCGGCCGACGCATCTTTTCTGTGTTGCGCTTTTCTAAGTTGTATCTTAATGTGCAATACGCTGTTTGTTCCATTGCACGAAAGCCATTCGGCTGTTTGACGAAAACGCCCAACTATATTAAAAAGTCAAAGTTTCATGTTTCAGATCCTTTTGCAACAAAATAACTTCTGAGGCTGAAATTGGGCTAACTTTTACGAATGCTCCACCACTGTTAGCGTCTTTACGTTCCTTGACACCTCCGCTGCGTCACAGGTAACGAGTTGATTGTTGCCTCAGAGGCCGCGCTTAGAATGATGATAGTAGTGATCACAATTTTATAGGCTGCCAAATTCAGACACGGCATGGCGCCCCAGCCAAATTTCTGTCACGCTCTGCCCATCGTTACAATGCGCGTGTTACGGATGAACAGCTGAAAACAGCCTCGCAATTGCCAGCGTCGGTGGTATAGTGGTTAGCATAGCTGCCTTCCAAGCAGTTGACCTGGGATCGATTCCCGGCTGACGCATCTTTTCTTTGTTGCTTTTTCTAAGTTGTGTTATTTTGTGAAATACGCTGTTGGTTTTATTGCAAGAAAGCCATTTGGCTATTTGACAAAAACGCCCGTCTGTTTGAGAAAGTCACAGTTGCCTGTTTCACATTCTTCTGCAACAAAATAACTTCGGAGGCTCAAGTTGGGCTAACTTCTACTAATGCTCCACCACTGTTAGCGTCTTTACGTTCCTTGACACCTCCGATGCGTCACAGGTAACGAGGCGATTAATGACTCAAAGGCCGCGCTTAGAATGATGATAGCAGTGATCACAATTTTATAGGCTGCCAAATTCAGACACGGCATTGAGCCCCAGCCGATTTTCTGTTACTCTCTGCCCATCGTTACAATGCGCGTGTTCTGGATGATCAGCTAAAAGCAGCCTCGGTAATTCCGGCGTTGGTGGTATAGTGGTTAGCATAGCTGCCTTCCAAGCAGTTGACCTGGGTTTGATTCCTGGCCGACGCACCTTTTCTATGCTGCTTTTTTCTAAGTTGTGTTGCATTGTGCAATACGCTGTTTGTTCTATTGCACGAAAGCCATTCAGCTGTTTGACAAAAACGCCTAACTGTTTTAGAAAGTCAAAGTTTCATGTTTCAGATTTTTCTGCACCAAAATAACTTCTGAGGCTGATGTTGGGCTAACTTCTACTAATGCTTCACTATTGTTAGCGCCTTTACGTTCATTGACACCTCCGCTGCGTCACAGGTAACGAGTCGATTGTTGACTCAGAGGCCGCGCTTAGAATGATGATAGCAGTGATCACAATTTTATAGGCTGCCAAATTCAGACATGGCATTGAGCCCCAGCCGATTTTCTGTCACTCTCTGCCCATCGTTACAATGCACGTGTTCTGGATGATCAGCTAAAAGCAGCCTCGGTAATTCCGGCGTCAGTGATATAGTGGTTAGCATAGCTGCCTTCCAAGCAGTTGACCGCGTTCGATTCCCGGCCGACGCATCTTTTCTTTGTTGCTTTTTCTGAGTTTTGTTAGATTGTGCAATACGCTGTTTGTTATATTGCAGGAAAGCCATTCCGCTGTTTGACGAAAACGCCCAACTATTTTAAAAATTCAAAGTTTCATGTTTCACATTCTTCTGCACCAAATAACTTCTGAGGCTGATGATGGGCTAACTTCTAATAATGCTTCACTACTGTTAGCGACTTTACGTTCATTGACACCTCCACTGCTTCACAGGTAACGAGTCGATTGTTGACTTAGAGGCCGCGCTCACAATAATCATAACAGTGATCACAATTTTATAGGCAGCCAAATTCAGACACGGCACGGAGCCCTAGACAATTTTCTGTCACTCTCTGCCCATCGTTGCAATGCACGTGTTCCCGATGAACAGCTGCAAGCAGCCTCGCAAATGCCAGCGTCGGTGGTATAGTGGTTAGCATAGCTGCCTCCCAAGCAGTTGACCAGGGTTCGATTCCCGGCCGACGCATCATTTCTTTGTTGCTTTTTCTAAGTCGTGTTATTTTGTGAATACGCTGTTGGTTTTATTGCACAAAAGCCATTTGGCTATTTGACAAAACACCCGTCTATTTGAAAAAGTCACAGTTGCCTGTTTCAGATTCTTCTTTAACAAAATAACTTCTGAGGCTCAAGTTGGGATAACTTATACTAATGCTTCGCCACTGTTTGCGCCTTTACGTTCATTGACACCTCCGCTGCGTCACAGGTAACGAGTCGATTGTTGACTCAGAGGCCGCGCTTACAATGATGATAACAGTGATCACAATTTTATAGGCAGCCAAAATCAGACACGGCATGGAGCCCCAGCCAATTTTTGTCATTCTCTGTCCATCGTTACAATGCACGTGTTCCGGATGAACAGCTGAAAACAGCCTCGCAAATGCCAGCGTCGGTGGTATAGTGGTTAGCATAGCTGCCTCCCAAGCAGTTGACCAGGGTTCGATTCCTGGCCAACGCATCTTTTCTTTGTTGCTTTTCTAAGTCGTGTTATTTTGTGAAATACGCTGTTGGTTTATTGCACGAAAGCCATTTGGCTATTTGACAAAAACCCCCGTCTATTTGAAAAAGTCACAGTTGCCTGTTTCAGATTCTTCTGTAACAGAATAACTTCTGAGGCTGAAATTGGGCTAACTTTTATGAATGCTCCACCACTGTTAGCGTCTTTACGTTCCTTGACACCTCCGCTGCGTCACAGGTAACGAGTGATTGTTGACTCAGAGGCCTTCCTCACATAATTATAGCAGTGATCACAATTTTATAGACAGCCAAATTGAGACACGGGACGGAGCACCAGGCAATTTTCTATCACTATCTGCCCATCGTTACAATGCACGTGTTCCGGATGAACAGCTGAGGCAGCCTCGCAAATGCCGGCGTCGGTGGTATAGTGCTTAGCATAGCTGCCTCCCAAGCTGTTGACCTGGGTTCAATTCCCGGCCGACGCATCTTTTCTTTGTTGCTTTTTCTAAGTTGTGTTATTTTGTGAAATACGCTGTTGGTTTTATTGCATGAAAGCCATTTGGCTATTAGACAAAAACACCCGTCTATTTGAAAAAGTCACAGTTGCCTGTTTCAGATTCTTCTGCAACCAAATAACTTCTGAGGCTGATGATGGGCTAACTTCTACTAATGCTTCACTACTGTTAGCGACTTTACGTTCATTGACACCTCCACTGCTTCACAATAACGAGTCGATTGTTGACTTAGAGGCCGCGCTTACAATAACATAACAGTGGCATCACAATTTTATAGGCAGCCAATTCAGACACGGCACGGAGCCCTAGACAATTTTCTGTCACTCTCTGCCCATCGTTACAATGCACGTGTTCCGGATGAACAGCTGAAAGCAGCCCTAGCAAATGCCGGCGTCAGTGATATAGTGGTTAGCATAGCTGCCTTCCAAGCAGTTGACCGGGTTCGATTCCCGGCCGA